>PVIU01002255.1:10972-178450 GCA_004026605.1 Ondatra zibethicus | reverse complement strand
ACTATATAGGTATATACTTCACAGGTGTACTCTTCACAGATTCACACTTTACATATACACATTATATAGGTGCACACTTTACAGTTACAAACTTTAAAAATACACAATTTACACATGTATTCTTTCCAGGTGTACACGTTCCAGGAGTACAGTTTATAGGTACACACTTTACAGGTATACCCTTTACAGGTACATACTTTACAGATATACACTTTACATGTATACACTTTACAGGTTTACACTTTGTGGGTTCACAATTTACAGCGACGCATTTTACAAATATACACTTTACAGTTGTACATGGTACAGGTACACACTTTACTGATATACACTTTAGAGCAATACACATTACAGGCACACACTTTATAGGTATAAACTTTACAGGTCTTTACTTCACATGTATATACTTTACAAGTATACAGTTCACAGGTACACACTTTACAGGTGTACACTAGCAAGTATGAGCTTTATAGGAACACGCTTTACAGTTACATACTTTACAGTTATATACTTTACAAGAATACATACTTTACAGGTGTACACTGGACAGGTACACACTTTAAAGGTGCATACTTTACAGATACACAATTTTGAGGTATACACTGTTAAAGTACACACTTTACTGGTATACATTTTTACAGGTGTACACTTTATAGGTACACACTTTACATGTATGCACTTAATTGGTACATATTCTACAAGTGTACACTTTATAAGTTTACAGTTTGCGGGTGTACACTTTACAGATACACACTTGACAGCTACACAATTTAAAGGTATACACTATACAGGTATATACATTTCTGGTGTACACTTAACAGGTCACACTTTACAGGTACACTCTTTATAAGTATGCACTTTACAATTGTAACTTTACATGTGTTCACTTTACAGGTACACACTTGACAGGTACACACTCTATAGGTATATACTTCACAGGTGTACACTTTACAACTTACAAGTATACACTTTATAGGTGTACACTTTACAGGTATATACTTTACAGGTACACACTTTATACATAAACAGTTTACAGGTACACACTTTTCAGGTATATACTTTACAGGTATACACTTACTGGTGTACACTTTACTGATACACACTTTACAGGTATTCACTTTATAGGTACATACTCTACAGGTATACACTTTAAAAGTACACACTTTGCAGGTATACACTTTACAAGTGTACAGTTTACAGTTGTACATGGTACAGGCACATACTATACATGTTTACAATTCACAGATATACACTTTACAGGCACTCACTTTACACGTTCACATTTTACAGGTAAACACTTTATAGGTACACTCTTTGCATGTGTACACTTGACAGGTACACAGTTTGTAGGTGTACACTTTACAGGTGTCTACTTTAAAAGTATACAATTACAGGTACACACTTTATAGATATACACTTTACATGTGTACACTTCACAGTTGTACCCTTTACATGTACACACTTTATAGGTACACACTCTATAGGTATATACATTTCTGAGCAACAATTTCAGGTATACACTTTACAGGTATACAATTTTCAGGTACACATTTTACACATACACTCTTTACATGTACACACTTTACAAGTAAAGTCTTTAGAGGTACATACTTTAAAGATATACATTTTACAATTGTGCATGTTATAGGCACACACTTTACATTTATACATTTTAACAGGAGTACAATTTACAAGTATACACTTTATAGGTACACACTTTACATATATACCCTTTACGGTATACCCTTTAGAAGTATATACATTGCAGGTACATACTTTATAGGTATAGATTTTGTAGTTACAAAGTTTTCAGGTATATTCTTTACAGGTATACTCTTCAGAGGTATAAACTTTACTGGTAACATACTTTATAGGTATACACTTTACAGATACACACATTATAGGTGTACACCTTACAGTTTCATACTTTACAGGTACACACCTTAGATGTGCACACTTTATACTGCACACTTTGCAGGTATATACACTTTACAAGTAAATACTTTACAGATGTACACTTTATAGGTACATATATTATGGGTGCATACTTTACATGCACACACACTATAGGTACACTCTTTACATGTGTTCACTTTGCAGGTACACACTTTAGAAGTACACACTTTAAAGTTGTATACTCTCCTGGTTTACACATTACAGAAGTATACTTTACAGGTAGACACTGTACAGATATACACTTTATAGGTGCATACTTTACAGGCATACACTTTACAGGTATACATTTTACAAATACACACCTGATAATTGTACATGGTACATGTATACACTGCACAGGAATAAACTTTACAGGTGTACATTTTACAGGTACACGCGTTATAGGTACAAATGTTACAGGTCCAAATTTAATAGTTGTATACTTTATAGGTATAAACTTTACATGTGTACACTTTGCAGGTACATACCTTAGAAGTATATACTTTATAGGTGTATACTTTACAGGCACACACTTTACAGGTGCACAATTTACAGGTATACACTTTACAGGTATACACTTTACAGTTTCACAATTTACAGGTATATTCTTTAAAGGCACACATTTTACAGGTACACACATTACTTACAGGTGTACACTTTACAGGTAAACACTTTAGAAGTTCACACTTTAGAAATGCACACTTTTCACATGTACACTTTACTGATATACAATTTACAGGTGTACACTCTTCCGGTATACACTTTACAGGTAAACATTTTACATGTGTTCACTTAAAGGTGTACACTTTACATGTACACATTTTACAAGTACACATTTTACAGGTGTACACTTTAAAGGTATACAACTTACAGGTATGTGTTTTACACGTACACACTTTGCAGGTATTCACTTTACAAGTGTTCACTTTGCAAGTGTATGCTTTACAGGTACACACTTGACAGGGACACATGGTAGAGGTACACACTTTACAGGTATACAAAGTACAGGTGCACACTTTATAGGTGCACACTTTTCAGGTACACAATTTATAGGTAAACAGTTTACAGGTATTCACTTACAGGTGTACACTTTACATGTACACATTTTACAAGTACACACTTTGCAGGTGTGTACTTTAAATGTGTTCACTTTATAGGTACACACTTTACTGGTACACACTTAACACGTATACAGTATACATGTATACACTTTATAGGCGTACACTTTACAGGTATACACTTTACATTTGTACACTTCACAGGTACACACGTTTCAGGTGTACACTTTATAGGTGTACACTTAATAGGTACACACTTTACAGGTGTACAATTTACAAGTGTTCACTTTATAGGTGTATACTTTACAGTTACATTCTTTACAGGTACACATTTTATAGGTAGACACTACACGTAAACACTTTACAAGTGTACACTTTACTGGTATGCACTTTACAAGTGCACAATTTTGAGGTACACACTTTGCTGATACACACTTTACAGGTGCATACTTACAGGTACACATTTTACAGGCACTTAATTTGCAGGTATATGTTTTACAGGTGTATTCTTTACAAGTACACACTATACACATACATACTGTTTACATACATACTTTACATGTATACACTTTATAAGTGTACAGTTTAGAGGTATACATTTTACAGATACAGACTTGATAGGCACACAATTTTAAGGTATATACTATACTGGTGTATATATTATAGGTTTACAATTTAAAGGTACACACTTTATAGGTATGTACTTCACAAATGTATACTTTAAAGAGATACAATTACAGGTGCACTCTTTACTGGTGTATTGTTTGCAGGTATATTCTTTACAAGTGTACACTTTACTGATATACACTTTACATGTACACACTTTGCATACACACACTTCACAGGTACACACTTTAAAACTTCACACTTTACAGGTACACATTTTACAAGTACATACTTTAGAAGTCCACACTTTCCAGGTACACATATCACAGTTTACAGGTATACACTTTAGAGGTGCACACCTTACACATGTATACTTTACTTGTATATACTTTACAGGTGTATACCTTTGAGGTACATACTTTACAGGTACACACTCTACAGGTGTTTACATTATAGGTGTAAGCTTTACAGGTATACATTTTACAAGTACACACTTTACAGGTGTATCCTTTACATGTACACAATTTACAGGTATACATTTTACAGGTGCACACTCTACAGGAATACACATTTCAGGTATACACTCTACAGGTTCACCTTTTACAGGTATACACAATACAGGTGTACACTTTATAGTTATACATTTTACAGGTGTACACTTTACATGTATACACTTTACAGGCACACACTTTACTGGTGTACACTTTACAGGTACATACTTAACTCATACACACTTTACAGATACACACTTTACAGGTATATACTTACAAGTACACACTTTACAGGTAGACTCTTTGCAGGTGTATATTTTACATGTACATACTTTATAGGCATACACTTTACAGGGTTTTACATTACAGGTGTATGCTTTACAGGTATACACTTTAGAAGTGTACACTTTCCTGGTATACACTTTACAGGTATACACTTTACATATACACACTTTACACATATACATTTAGAAGTGTACACTTTGCTGTTATACATATTACAGA
This sequence comes from Ondatra zibethicus, assembly GCA_004026605.1. Lineage (NCBI taxonomy): Eukaryota > Metazoa > Chordata > Mammalia > Rodentia > Cricetidae > Ondatra > Ondatra zibethicus. The sequence continues at coordinate 173,856 of PVIU01002255.1, read as the reverse complement.
TACACACTTTAGAGATATACACTTTCCAGGTGCTAATTTTACAAGTACACATTTTATAGGTACACACCTTAAATATACACATCTTACAAGTATACCCTTTACAAGTATACTTTACAGGTGTACACTTTACAGTTGCACAGTTACAGGTGCACACTTTACAAATATATGCTTTATATGTGTACCCTTTAAAGGTACACACTTCACAGGTACACACTTTACAGGCACACACTTTACAGGTACACATATTTCTGGTACACACTGTATAGGTATATATTTTGTATGTGTACACTTTATAGGTACACACTTTACAAGTATTACCTTTACATATATACACTTTACAGGTATATACTTTACAAGTTTATACTTTACAGGTGTACAATTAAGAGGTACAGGTTTGGACTGGATCCTGGAGTCACATAAAGACCGTGTCTGTAATGTTAGAATCCTTGTATATTTCTTCTAACATTGGTTACATTAAACTGAAAGCCAGGGCATCTTTTACTTCTGTTAGTAAAGGAAAAAAATGATAAACATAGATAAGATAAAGTATTGACAAAAGTTAAATAACAATCCAATAAACACTCTTTGAAAATTTTCCACTAGATGGCGGTGTTGTCCAACTTTTGGTAAACAGTGGCTGCCTGCCGTTGCTGATTATAGTTGGTTAAATAAACATCTTTTTAAATTTCTGAATGACACTTGTATGTGTTTTGATTATGGCTTGTGCTATATATTATAAAACAATAAAAACCACAAGGGAACAACAATACTCCAGCAATAACAACCTCTAAGGAGTGAGTAGATGGTGGATTGATCTCTGGTGGCTTTGTTGTTGATATAGTTGTGTTCCTTCACACAGTCATAGGCCCAAGCAGGAACTGAAAATATGGTTGTATTTGGAAATAGGGATTTAGAAAGATAAAACTGTATTAGGTCTAGGGGTGGGGTCCCAATCATCCAAGGTTAGTGTTCTTATAAGAGGAGGAGGAAGGGTTGGGAGTGTAGCTCAGAGACAAGCAGGTGCTTAGCTTGGCAAGAGCCTGGGATCTGATGCCATCAGCAAAAGAAGAAAAAAAGGAGGAGGAAAGAGAAAAGAGGGAGGGGGAGAGGAAGACAGGAAGAAGGAGAGGAAGAACTCTAATCTATCGCACACATATAGAGAGAAGGAGGAGTAGATTGTCACATGAGGACACTACAAGAGAGTCACTGTCTAGTTGACGTACCTTAGGGACCTGTCATCCCAGATCACAGGAATCTGAGCCAAGAAGCAATTGTGAGCAATATAGTAAGACCCATATATATGTCAGCAAATAGATGAAATACAAAGTAAAAAAAAAATGCAAAAAGAACATAGATGCTTTCAAACCGGAATGACCGCATCAGGAACCAGAAGCCCAGGAGGCGCTTGGAGCTTGAACTTGCGGCCTCTAGACCTGTGAGAAAACAAACGTCCGTCCGAGCTTTGAGGGTCTGTGGTTGGGCTCCCTAGCAGAATGGCTCGGAACTGGCTCTGCAGCATCTGGCTGGGGCTCCTGGGCAGGAGCTAGAGCTCCTGTCTCACCAGCGAGTGCAGGAGGGTCCTGGGATCAATGAGTGGCTTACGTGCTGAGGTATTTAGGATGAGTTTAGTTCCCCATGGGAAACCTTACCCTCTCTGAGGAGTGGATGGGGTGGGGTGGGTGGAAGGTGGAAGGTGGGAGGAGCAGAAGGAGGGGAAGGAGAGGGAACTGGGATTGGTATGTAAAATGAAAAAAGATTTATTTTTAAATAAACTGAAAAAAAGATGAAAAAAAAAGACTGAGGGATGCTCTGATTACAAGGTCCCTTTGGCTTTCTATCTTCCCCACCCACTGACTTCACGCCCAGGCTCTGCTTCACTGGGAGTCACAACAGCTGCGGATATAGCCGGTCACTCCTCTCACCGGAAGTTTGGGTGCTAAGAGTCATGCACAGAGATTTTCCTCCTTCCTCTTGGCCCCACTCTTCTTGGGGGTGTCTGGTAGATGTTGTTTATCTTGAGTGGAAGAACCCAAACTTTAGTCCTGGGTTCATCCATGACCTTCATCTTCCTCTTCATCTGTGACCACTCCCTAGGCAACCTTAACCAGAGAATTAGTTACTCTTTCGTCCCTGTTACCAAAATACGTGAGAAAGCCAACTTGAGGGAGGAAAGGTTGACTTGGGCTCACGGTTTGTGAGGAGGAGGGTTCCTTGGTTCTTCCTGACAGGGCAGACAATCCCTGAGGCCAATTCACAAGATCACATCCCAGGAAGCTGAGAGGAAAAAAAGAAGGGTGGTTATAACGCTCGAGGCTCTCCCCTCATGACTTTCACCAGCTAGACACTACAGCCTACCACCTGATGGAGACGTGTTCAAAACAGGAGCCTAGGGAGGATGTTTCAGAGTCAAACCACACTGATGAGGCACACCTTCAGGTGTATCTGGGAGAGCGTTTGCAAAGCAGACTGAGTTAAGAAGGGAACGCTGGTAGCACCATCCCATTGGGGGGAACCAGAGTGAGGCCCACATCCCCCTTTCTCTGCTTCCTGATCTGCTGGTGTGTGAGGGAACAGCCTCACTCCTGCCCCCATGGAGCCTTAAGTTGCCTCTGACAGGTATTTGGTCACAGCTCTGAGAAAATCAGCAGCCAATCACAGCAGGAACTGGAAAACACAGGCGGAGCTTTAACTTACTGGCGGTGTTTCTGAGTACTGGGAGGACAAGGTGGGAAAGTCTCCTGATTTTCCAGGTTTAAGTGCTTATGGCTAAAATAAACGTGTTTTTAATAGGACTTTTGTACTTTTTTTTTTGGTGGTTGTTTTTTCGAGACAAGGTTTCTCTGTGCAGTCCTGGAACTCTATCTGTAAGACCAGGCTGGCCTCGAACTCTCAGAGACCTGTTTGCCCATGTCTCCTGGTTGCTGGGATTAAAGGCGTGCACCACCTGCAACTTCTGTGCATTTGAATATGCAACCGAAACATGATTATTTGCATAGGTGATGCATAACACTGTAACACTAATTATGGTTTTTCAAATCACACAATTTTTAATAAAAAAAATAACATAAGCAATTACATAGATTATTATGCAGAATTCATTCAGGGGCTTATATAATTCAATTCCCTTAATGGCACACCTAATTTTTACATTTGACATTCTTGGATGTCCTTGGCATGTTCTCATATACTTCTCCTCACAGAAGATGATGAATCAACGAGGTAGCTTTTACCTTATTTCTGTACCATAGAGAAGTCACTTGGGTTTTAGAGTGTGAGATATGAACCAGTAAAAATGCTTTGCCTCATACACAAATAATGGCAAATCTAAATGGGGTGGATACTGCTGTGTTCTGAATTGTCCCATGGGGAAGTGACAGAAGACATTCCCTGGTTTCTTCCGGCCCCCCCAACTGTGCTTTCTCACCCGTGTGTTTCAGCTGGACCATCGTTTCTAGTCTGAGTTGCCGGGGGACTTGTGGAGCTTGTACATCTGGAGAAGGCTCAGAAATCACTAAGACTGACAACCTTGCATTTCTGGTTGGGAAATAAGACTCCAGGACAAGAAGAAACTTGCCCAAGACCTCCAGTCAGTTTGTGGGTAGCTGACGTTAGACTCAGGTTCTCTGACTGCAGTTGCCTGGTGCTGGGGAAAAACACTGGTAAGTATGGATACAGGCCTTTGGGGAGGGCTGTGTGATGCTGAATTCCATTGTGGAGATCTGGAGAAGATATAGTCAAAGCCTGGGAATAAGGTTTGGAATCTAGGGATCATGGCCAGAGTGGCAGAACTGTAGGGATGAGGACTGGGACCCACACAGCTCCCGGACCTTGCTTTCCTATTAAACTGTGGTCCTCAGGACGACTTCCTGACTTGAGTCCGCACATCCTTGACACCAGATACGGCCAATAACAATCAACCTCATCAATAATAACACTTTTCAACAAATGCCACTGATGAAAGAAGTCAAATAACACGTCTGTGATTTAGATGAGAACACAGGGGCGTTTTCTACTCTGTAAACATTCAGCTGCTTGTCAGGCCACCTGGTAATGGAGAAGCTGAAAATCTGACTGGTTGACTTAAAGTGTTTTTTTTTTTTTCCCTGCCTTTGGGGCTGGGATTTCTTAACTCTTAAAGTTTAGGATGCTGATCAGTAATAACACTTTCAGATAGGAGCACAGATGTATGTGCATCTGATTTGCATTGCAAGATCCACATCTTACTGATAAGCTCACATATTCAGAAAACATAAGAATGCCAATAACTAGAGTTAGGTTTCCATATGCAGCTGAGGGTGTGATCACTTGGTACTTTACCTTGTCAGGCACAGTAGGCTAGTATTTGCTCTATCTGCTACTGACACACTATAAATGAAGTAGGCTTCTAAATATGACCATGATTTGGAATCCTATCATCAGAGACATATCATTCATTAGTTGATGTTGGTGGTCTCTTTTTCTTCTCTTCTCTTTCTTTCTTTCTTTTTTTTGGAGTGTGTGTGTGTGGGTTATGTACATGTTTGTGCCAGTGTGTATAAAAGCCAGAGGTCATCACAGGGCATCTTCTTGCTCACCCCTCACATTTTTGGAGGCCATATTCGGGTTCTCCTGAATATGGAGCTCATTTTGGTGTGTCTAGCCAGCCAGTGGATTCCAGGTTCCTACAATTGCAAACAATGAAGACCTGGTTTTGAACAGGGTGGAAACTGAGGACCCACAACTGAGGTACTTTTAGTTCTGCATTTGCACCATGTGCCCACGCTCAAACACACACTCAAACACACGCTTAAACACACTCTGAAATACACCCTCAAACACACACTCACATACTGAAACACACCTTCAAACACACCCTCAGACACACACACACTGAAACACATGCTCAAACACACCCTCGAATAATGCTCAAACACACTCTCAAACACAGGCTCAAACACATGCTCAAACACACATTCAAACATACTCTCAAACACATGCTCAAACATACTCTCAAACACACGTTCAAACACACACTCAAACATACCCTCAAACACACGTTCAAACACACCCTCAAACACACACACACTCAAACACACCCTTAAACACATGCTCAAACACACTGTCAAACACACACTCAAACACACGGTCAAACACATCCTCAAACACACCCTCAAACACATGCTCAAACATATGCTCAAACACACCCTCAAACACACTCTCAAACACATGTTCAAGCATACACTCAAGCACACTGTCAAACACACCCTCAAATACACACATGCTCAAACACACCTTCAAACACATGCTCAAACACACTCTCAAACACACGTTCAAACATACTCTCAAACACACACTCAAACACACACACACTCAAACACACTCTTAAACACATTCTCAAACACACCCTCAAACACATGCTCAAACACACCCTCAAACACACGCTTAAACACACCCTCAAACACATGCTCAAACACACGTTCAAACATACTCTCAAACACATGCTCAAACATACTCTCAAACACACGTTCAAACACACACTCAAACACAGGCTCAAACACACTCTCAAACACACCCTCAAACACACACACACTCAAACACACCCTCAAACACACTCTCAAACACACGGTCAAACACACCCTCAAACACATGGTCAAACACCCTCAAACACACACTCAAACACATGCTCAAACACACACTCAAACACACCCTCAAATACACGCTCAAACACACCCTCAAACACACTCTCAAACACATGTTCAAGCATACACTCAAGCACACCCTCAAACACACCCTCAAACACACCCTTAAACACACTCTCAAACACACCCTCAATAAACACTCAAAACACACATGCTCAAACACACCCTCAAACACACGCTCAAACACACACTCAAACACACTCTCAAATACATGTTCAAGTACACTCAAGCACACCTTCAAACACACAAATACACTCTCAAACACACCCTCAAACACACACATACACAAGTAAGCATAATGATAAGGGAAAGAGGCTAAAGACAGAAGAAAAATAGATTTGAATGAAGAAATTTCAAACACATCAGTGATAAAGTTAAGTGTTAAGAACAATCAGAAAGAGTCAATATGATAATAACAATTTAATGACTGTGTCTTCAAGCCAAATGGTAGGTAAACTTGGATCACCAGTTGTCATATGGAAGTGAGGCCACCAACACATTCAGAAGTCTGAGGCAAGAGGACTGTAGGGATTGGGCCAGTCTGAGCTATTTAGCAAGACCCTAACACAAAAACCCTATAATAATAGCAATAATAATTGATAAAGACCTGTACATATTGGGCTGGAGTCACAGCTCAGTTGGTAAAATGCTTGTATAGAGAGCATGAAGTCGTGAGTTCAATCCCTAGCATCACAGGAACCAGGTGTGGTGGCAGATACTGGTCTAAACCAGACATGGTGTTGCATGCCTGTAATCCTAGCACTTAGAATGTGGAAACAGGGATATGAGGAATTCAAGGTGAGCCTTAACATCATAGCCAATGTGAGACCTACCTGGAACACATGAGACCTTGCCTCCCTCTCTACCCCCTCTCCCCAAAATTTGTACATAACCTGATTTATGATCCAGCCTGCATAGGCTTGGAGTTTTCTAAAGCTGTCAAAATCTAAACCAGTTGAGCCTGAGTCTTTGCAGGTAGCTCTGACCTTAGTAATTTTTTTCTTTTTAAAGATTTATTTTATTATTTTAGTTATGTAATGGGGAGCTCTGTGTGCACCCGAATGCTGGTGCCTACTGAGGGCAGAAGCATGGAATTCCCTGAAGCTGGAGGTACAAGCAGTTGTGAGTCACTTGACATGGGGGCTGGCATCCAAACTCAGGCCCTCTGGAAGAGCAATGAGCACTCTTAACCAAAGAGCCCCGGTCTAAGACTGCTTATGGAATTCCCAGAAGAATATGAATTTCTCCAGACAGGAATATGAGTCAGTAAGTTGTGTGAATCTTATTTGGGGGTGCGGGAAGGGGTAGGCGTGATGACTCCGTGGGTAAAGATGTTGATTGCCATGCCCACTGGCCTGAGCGCAATCTCTGGAATACACATGGTGGAAAAAGAGAACAAATTCCACAAAATTGTCCTCCAACCTCCACGCATGTTGTGGCGCAGGCAGCCAAGTCTCCAGAGTATGGAGTTCCAAGGACAGCTTTCCTGGTGTGTTCTGTTCCACCATGTGGCTCCCAGGGATTGAACTCCCATTGCTGGGTTTGGCTGCAAGTGCTTTTATCCAAAGAACCATCTTGTTTGCCCAAATGTGTGACTCTTAAGTAAAGATTCATCCCTTTGGGCAAAGGAGTGTCCTGTCCTCTCTTTAGACACTTGGTTGCCTGATTCAAAACAACAAAACAAAACAAAAACCCTGGGAGGAATGGGGAGAGACAGCACCTTCTTGATTCCCCCTATAACCACAGAAGACCAATTTCATTTGAAGTCACAGTGGGACAATGGCTGGCCATTACAGAAATGAATTCTTTCTTGTCAGAGCTACTCAGACACTGCTGCAGGTTTGCCAAGATGACAGAGAGCAGAGGTCATGGATTCCGATGACGAAACAGGAAACTCATTCACAAGCTTTTGGCACAGTGTCTTCTAAGTTTATGGCTTGACTAGAAATGGGTAACTGGGTTTTCCAAGTCTCTCTTTTTTTTAACCCCCAGGAGAATGACTGAATCTAAGAGCTAAATGAGACCTCAGAGAGATGCTCCTTATCTTCCTGCCGGTTCAAGTTTGAAGAGCTTTGGACAGAGGGATTGAGCAATGGCAGTATTACTCCAGAAGTTGGTGGCAAAGGCAGGACCTTCCCCTCCATTTCCATATCCTTCTTCTGGTTGTACTTTCTGTGATCAATGACTCCTTCCAAGGTTTCTCTGACTGTGCTTCTGGGGACCTAAACTGTGAACGGTTCCCAGTAAAATCCCGCATGAACCGAATTTAGCTTTCTTTAACCATCAGTTCTCTAAAGGGACACAAGAGGGCAGCAAAGGTCTAGGGAAAACGTCCGGTTCGTTGGTCAATACAATCGCAAAATGTTTGGGAAAGAATTAGCAGGGGGGTTTTGTCTTGGGCTTGTTTATCTGATAGCTCTGAGACTGTTTGTTACTTGTACTTTTCACCAAGGGGTTGGGGCTGTCAGAAGACGTGTTCTGCACCATAGTTCAATCTGTTTCTAAACGTACTTTTGCTAAGAAAACCGTGAAAAGCGCTCCTTAGTGAAATAGGATGTGTGGGCTGGTAAAAGGGACTAGCAGGAAAGGGTGATTGCTGCCCAGCCTGATGGCCTGAGTTCCGTCCCTGGGACCCACATGGTAGGAGAAAGTGTACTTCTGCGAGCTGTCCTCTGGCCTTCACAAATGTGCGCATGCGCATACTAAAATAAAATAAAAAATAAACGCTAAAACAGAAGCTGGAAGCCTATCCCCTTTTGAATGCTAATTTTGAATCACAACCTTCCATAAATTATAAGGTTTAGTGTGATGTGCAGATTAAGAATCAAGAAACTTGCTGGGGCGGTGGTTGCACACGCCTTTAATCCCAGCACTGGGGAGGACAGCAGAGGCAGGTGGATCTCTGTGAGTGTGAGGTCAGCCTGGTCTATAGAGAGAGTTCCAGGACACGGCGGCATGTGTTTGTAGCTGCAGTTACTCAGAAGGCTAAGACAGAAGGATTGCTTGCAGGAAAGGAAATGAGGGTGGGGGATGAGGCTGGACAGACTGGAGGGGCTGGTGCAGGACATACCAAGAATACTGGGACTTTATAATCACAAAATGTTCATTCTTAAGGATTTATTTATTTAGTCATTATACACACACACACACATACACACACACACACACATATATATGAGTCTTTTGCCTGCATGTATGTCTGTGCCTACACATATGTATGTCTGTGCAGCCATGTGCCTGGTGCCCTTGGAGGCATGTAGTACTCTTGGAGGCCAATTGGGGCATCAGAGCCCCTGAAACTCGAGTTCCAGGTGGTTGTGAGCTGCCACTTGAGTGATGGGAACTGAACCTGGTCCCTCTGGTAGAGCATTAAGTATTTTTGGGTTTTTTTTGAGACAGAATTTCTCTGTGTGGCCCCACCTGTCCTAGAACTTGCTCTGTAAACCAGACATCAAATATTCTTAACCCCTAAGACACTGCTTCAACTCCACAGTGTCCAGAGTCTTTGAGGCACCTTAAAAACACAGGCAGGCACAGGCACAGGTTTGCATAATCAGGTGACGTTCACATTCCCTGACTTTCTTTTCAAGGAGATTGAGCTCATTGCTGGAAAGCATATTCACACACACACACACACACACACACACACACACACACACACACACAGAGAGAGAGAGAGAGAGAGAGAGAGAGAGAGAGTCAACACTGAAGTGAAGAGCCCTTCTTTTTTAATTTTTTATATTTTTTAATTGATTTTATTGAGCTATACATTTTTCTCTGACTCTCCCCTCCCCTTCAGCCCTCTCCCATGGTCCCCATGCTTCCAATTTACTCAGGAGATCTTGTCTTTTATTACTTCCCATGTAGATTAGATCCATGTAGGTCTCTCTTAGGATCCTCATTGTTGTCTAGGTTTTCTGGGATTGTGATTTGTAGGCTGGTTTTCTTTGTTTTATGTTTAAAAATCACTTATGAGTGAGTACATGTGGTAATTGTCTTTCTGGGTCTGGGTTACCTCACTCAAAATGATGTTTTCTAGCTCCACCCATTTGCCTGTGCTGGTGGGAGTGAAAGCTGGTCCAGCCCCTTTGGATATCTGTATGGCAATTTCTCAGAAAATTAGGAAGCAACCTTCCTCAAGACCCAGCAATACCACTTTTGGATATATATCCAAAGAATGCTCAATTGTATCACAAGGACATGTGCTCAACTATGTTCATAGCAGCTTTGTTTGTCATAGCCAGAACCTGGAAACAACTTATATGCCCCTCGACTGAAGAATGGATAAGGAAAATGTGGTGCACAATGGAGTACTACACAGCAGAGAAGAGCCTTTTCTTAATGTTGTCCAGAATCAAGGCTTGGAGTTCTGCCTCTACATTTCCTGCCCATACCTGCGCAATGGATACATAACATCATTGTTCATTCTGCCCTGCCCCCAAGTTTACAAACACTCATTAGTCAAAAGATATTCTAATGAAGCCTTAAATTCCAGACACACATTGGTGTGGTAGCTCCTTTAGGAAACGTGTGTGGAGAGGGAAGGCTACCAGCCTGGGCATCAAGATCTCACTGCTCCTACCACAAGAACCTAAGTCCCTATGGGATCATTAAACATGGGTGAGCTGGGATCGGTATATACATTTGTAGAGAGATCAGTAAATGCACACTGAAAACTTTACAAGGGACATTATGAAAAAAACAAAACAAAACCCTAAGGCTCTCAAAGTCTAATTCGGGTGGCTTCTTCCTCAGGATAAAATGATGGAAAATGTACTGAATTCTGTCTCTTTGAGCCAAGCCATTGTTTAACCTCAAACACCACAAGTCAAATTTTCCCTATTGCATGCTGGCATCTCAACATGCCAAAGAATGCCAAAGCCAAAGAATGCCCATTTGATAGCCTCTCTTTCTAGTAGTAAAACTAAAAAGAACATATATATGTTAAAAATAATGCTGACATCCTAGGATTCTTTTGTATTAAATATTTGAATGAAATAGAAATACTCGGCCTGGATATGTGTTTTTACATGCTTGTACTTATCCTGCATCTTACATAATAGTTGCCTGAATATTCTAATAACAGGAGACAGTTTTAAGTACATATTCCTTATTTAGTACACGTACGACTTTCATTCAAATTAAATTTTTCAAAAAATTAAAATAGGAACTAAGAACAGCCAAATGCTGCTGTAAAACCCTTGCTCAACTAAGTGTCATGCACAGCTGTGCCTTTAGAAGTTCCCGAGGCAAATGAAAACCAGTTTTTCATAATTAGAAATAAACTATTTGGGCTGAAGACCACAATTATCCTAGTATCCTATAATTTGCGTATTTTACATAGTAATTCTCAAAGTCAGAAAGTGTGTATAAGTTGTCAGGTCTGTGTATTTGTTCTCGATCATTCATGGGGGCCGTGGAGGGGGGGCAGAGCAACCCTTTCCCTTCTTCTGAGCACTGCTCTTCAAAGGCAAATGGTGAAACTCTCACATTCCCAGCCCTGTGGCGGAAATGATCTAATTAACAAGGCTACACAATTTACATTGTGAGCTTCAGTACCAGAGGGTTTATGTTAGACAGCAGATGATGTCAGAGGGTCTGTCAAAAATCCCCCAGCCTCCTCTCACCCCAGTGGCATGTATTTGATCTAGCTTTGTTAAGCTGCTAATTTAAAATCTGAATAAAACTTACTATGTTAAAAGGAAGATAGAGGATAATCCAATGCTATCAGAAGGTCTCCCTAAGTGCCAAAGCAGTGTTAAATACTGTTTTATTGGGTGGGTGGGATGGAATGCCTAAAAACACAGCACAACTCCCCAGACTGAAAACCCAGCTATATTTGAAACCCAGAGGTGTCTGGCTTGACATTTTGTGATTGTCCATAAATAGTCTCATAAGGTCCAGCAAATCTACAGGCATTAAATGCTGTCCTTATAGTAAAAAATAAACAAGTGTCTGATGTTAGGAAATTACCTAGCAAGGCTTTGGGGTCCAGCCCTTAATCACAGCACTTGGGAAGCAGAGACAGGCCAAACTCTGAGAGTCTACATAGTGAGTTCCCTCCAGTACAGCCAGGGAGAGACCCTGCCTCCCAAAGCAAAACAAAATAGCAAAAAGAAGAAAGAAGGAGAAGGGAGGGAGGGAGAAAGGGAGGGAGGAGAAAGGAAAAGAACTTAGTTTGGCTTGGCAGTGGTGGGGGACCCCCTTGACCCAGCACTCAAGCAAAGGCCAGCAAATCTCTGAGTTTGAGGACTGCCTGGTCTACATAGCAGAGTTCCAGGACAGCCAGAATAGCTACACAGAGAAACCCTGTCTCGAAAAAACAAAAACCAAACAACAACAACAAATTACTAGTGCTAGGACTGGTGGCTCCCATCTGTAATTCCAGTACTGGGGGAGGGGAGCTGAGACGGGAGGATTGCAGAGTGTGAGGCCAGCCTGGGCTGTATACTGAACCCTTGTCTAGAAAAGAAAAGAGAAAGAGAAGACAACGCGGTGGAGGGTGGGGGTGGGGAGGGAGAGACTCAAATAAAGAACTTTGCTTTTAATGGCACCCGAGGTTTGTGCTGGGAGAACTGTGGGGTCTGAGGATCCGCTGGCCTAGCACCATTAGCATCAGGTGGACCCTTTCAGGAGATGTAAGAGGCAAAGCAAGTGTCTCCACTTTGTAAAAAGAAAGGCCTATAGGGTATTTCCAGATTAGAGTAACAACTTGAAAAGTGTCAGGCCACGCCTTGCAGCCCAGTCAGTCATCTAAGATGAATTGAGGGCAAATGCAATCTCATCCACGCTTGTGCAGGACTCGGATTCCCCCACGTCCCGCGCCGCTGCGGGAAAGAAGTGGAAAGACCTGGCTGGATAAAGGGACTCAGGACAGAGCTCTGGCGACAGCCCGGATTTTGCATGGCAGAAAGTTTTGAGGCTTCCTTCCCAGACTTCCAGGAGACTTGCTTCAATTTGGGAGACTCTCTGTCTCCACCACCCTCTAAATTCTGAATGGGAAGGAGCCAGATCGGCTCCCCGCCCCCTGGCCCGGCAGGATTTGGCGCCGTAGTGCGCAGCGGGGACCGTCCATCCCGAGGGGGCGCCCTGTACTCGGCGCCGCCCCCAAGCTGGACTCTCGCCACCGGCCCTAGCTCCCCCTGGAGCTGGGATGATCAGAGTTGTTGGGACGTTCGGATGGCCAGAAGCCGCTGGTGTCTCCTTTACGACGCCATCAGGCTACACCCACCTGTTTGCTTACGTAAGGTACAATTCAAGCAAGAAACTGCAACTAGGGGCCAGATTCCACCAGAGGCATGGCAGAACCACCACAGGGACACACATCCTCTTGCAGATTAAGCTGCTCGAAGGCCAAGAGCTGCTTGCAGAGCCCCCCAGGCTAACAGATGTTGCCTTAGGGTTATTGTGCAAAACTGCGCGTGCCACCAAGTCCCGCAGGCTGGTGCAGGAAAAGTCACTGGAGCTGCTGGGACCAGAAAAGCACCTTTGCACAAAGAAGGAAAAAGAAAATGTCCCAGGAGAGGGAGGGTGCTGGAGAAGGCGCTGCGACAGAGCACGATAGTGGTCAGCCAGAAAAGTTAGGAGACAGGATGGGACCAAGAGAGAAATTCCCCTCCGCATAATTTAGGGGCCAAAAATGAAGTGTAGCTGCCGATTTTAAAAGTCAGCCTCTGTGGGCACAGTAGTTAGGAGCACTTGTTGCTCTTCCAGAGGACCCCAGATCGGGTTCAGGGACTCTCAATGGGCTGCTCACAATACCCAAGGGATCCTAAACCTTCTTCTGACTTCTGCAGTCACCTTCACACAACACATATTTTTTTAAAAAAATCTTTTTTAAAAAATTGCTTCGAGTGTGAAGTAGCAGTCTGAGGGGTAGGCAAGGAAAACAGCTGATTAAAATATTGATTGCCAGGACAAATTCCCAGTTTTCAGCAGAGTTAGGTAAAGTGGCATCTGAGGACTTGTAGAATCCGACAAAGTCCCACTTGATATGAACTTTTTTTTTTTTTGGAAAGCTTGCAGGCTGACAATTACCAGTTGTGTTCTTTTGTTTTTCCTCTACTTCAGTGCTGGATCAATCAAACCCAGGGCCTCGAACGCTAGGCCAGTGTCAGGGAGTTAAATACTCTTAAACTATCTTTGCTCCATTCCTGCTCAGAGACATTCTTATGTAACTGCGTCAGGAAGCATCCACACTGGAAAACTCCGCAGGTGACCTCGCTGCTGCAGAGCCAGAAAGTCAGGGCGTCTTACTCATCCTTTGCTCCCCCCCAAACCTTTTTAACTGGAGAGGAGGCTGGGTGGCCTCACATTTGGGTTTTTGAAGATCTTCCAGCCTAAAATTCCACAACCCCATGGAAAGCGCACTGCTACATCTGACAGAGATCTGGCTCCAGGACTCGTGCACAGCACTGACTGCTTTCACGGGCTGTATGAGAGTTGTAACGGGTGGCAGTTTCTCCTGGGCCTTCAACAAGTGCAAATGAGAATTCTACACAGGAAATACTGCCAGATCTGGGGCAAGCTTATAACTCCTTTTCTCATCCTGGGCTCAGACTAGTCTTTTAGAAGCCAACAGGAGCACACCCCTGCCTCCCAGCTCTGAAAGGCTAGTGGCCACAGACTGGAATGACAGAGACAGAAGCTTCAGGGTGGCTTGCATGCACAAACTGCCCAATGTAGGTGGTACATAATTCATGGAATCTCCATGGGGGATAGAGTGGCCAGGGTTGGGAGTGGCACAGTTTTGAATGTCCAGATACCAACTCAGAGGGTTACAGTAAGTTGTGAAAAGTGATGCCTAGATTAATAAGAGGCAACCTAAAGGGAAGGGCCCCCATTTTTGCAATGGAGAGGCAGGCAGAGGTATCTGGGTGGAACCCCCAGTCACCCCAGTTTGTTAACTTGGCTACACAAAGCTCCTCTCACCCTGCTTTATTTAGACCTAGAAATGCTTAGAAGACTCCAAGCAAGAATCTCTTGGGGTTTCTTAGGACACCAACCTTTCCAATTTTGCCTTGACATTTAGTGGGTACCAACGGGATCTACTTCAATTTTTTCTTCTCCAGTACACAATCAGAAGAATGACCTCAGGTAAAGAAGGCGATATCTACTGGGACCAGTCACGAGTTTCGTGAGAACCCTCCAGCCAAGAACACTAAAAGAAAGGCACAGTATCCAAGAATTCACACACACACACACACACACACACACACACACACACACACACACACACACACAAACACACACACTCCTATTTTGAAGGGCCTTAAGGGAATCGGAAGACTTGGGGAAAGTTAGCTTTGGAATTAGGGAACAGCAGGTGGGCTCATTCCAAAGAGCTAGGGAAGAGACCGCTGCACCTTGCCAGGTCCAACCCTAGGCGCCCCCTAAACTCTCCCCTTTAAGCTCCAAAGCCCAGGTACCCTGGTTTTTTCTCGGCCTGACAGGACAGGACACGAAGGGACTCGCTGTGGCCAAACGATTTACTCTACACGAGGTTAGTCCCCCTTTTCTTCTGTTCCCCCCCACCCCCACCCCACCCACAGCACCACGCGGTTCTGCAGAGTTTCGCTCCGGGGCAGATCACTTTATGACAGGGTGTGATGAGTGGTGATTTTGTTCCTCTTTTGATGGCAGGATTGCTTTGTAAACAGAAGCACAAACTCGTTCCGATAGTGGTTCCGCACCAGTGCACCAGCCGCCCTGGCACAGCGGTCGGCCGAGGCAACCATTGCACCTGTCGCCCAGGGCAGGGAGAGCCCGGAGGCCCGGCGTGAAAGGTCTCCGCCGAGTGGCGGCGTGCTCCCTCAGCCTTCAGGCCACATTCCCAGTCACTGGCTCTTCCTTCCCTCTGGTGCACACCTAGGGCCTTTTACACACGTTGGCTATTTCTGACATCTGGGAGCGTCAATATAAGACAGCCGGGACGCACTCCAAGGTCGCAAGTCCTCTTTTCAGCATCTTTTCCCTAGGCACCTTTGCAAAGCGTTAGAGCTTCCTTCTCCTGTGGTTTTCTGGTAATCCTCTTCTTTTGCCTTAATCCTTCTGGAGAGTCCAGAGGGCTTTGGGGCCCTGGAGACATTGCTTCCAATGAAGGCCTCAGGTACAGCGGGAAAACGCCACTCCCCTCCACGTTTTTTTTTTTCCTCCCTTCCTGACTCGAGACCCTAAGAACTAGTTTACTATTCAAAGTTGAGTTGAACTTTCTCTGGCCCAAGGGCAACCAGAAAGATGAGGCATTGCTGGGAAAGAGGGCGGTGCTGTGGACTTGCTCATTGATTCCTGATCCCCAAAGGGGAAAGCAAACCACACACAGGTCACCATACCAGCGACTTTAGAGTTAACCCACTCTTCAGTCTTCGATCTAGATTCGCAAGTAGTTTTAAGGAGCTTCGGGGGCCAGCGGTGGAAGTAGGTGCACCAGACACAAATGAGATGAAGTCATGGTGGCCCCAGGGTGGATGAAAATGAGGTGCACAGGGTGATCTTAGTTGGGGATTCCTTTGCGGTTTCGGGGCTAGTGGCGCTAAAGGAGAGAAAAATGGATTCCTGTGTATTTGATACCCCAGGCCTGGCAGAGCCCCAACTCAGCTCTACCTGCAGCTGGAATTGCATGCCATCTGTCACTCGGTCTTCTCTGCCTTTCCCCGAAAGCGCGTTCTGGACGCGCACAGAAAGTTTGCAGTCTGGTGCTAAGTCATAAGGCCCTATTAGTTGCGGAGTCTACCGGCTCCAGTACCGGGTACTGCTGCCTGTCTAGGAGAGCCGCTGTAAGCCTAAATTCAGATGAAGCCGGGAAGGGGGAGTCCTGGGCGGGGGGGGGGGGGGGGGGGGGCGGGGGGGGGGGGGGGGGGGGGGGAGACGGCTCAGGTCAGCCCTTCACTGCCGTTCTAAGCACTGCTGGTGTTCGAGCTCTGCGGCCGGATGGGTGAAGAGAGATGAGAGAGGGTACATTATGGAAAGGCTGTGAAGTTGGAAGCTGGTGTCTGGGGAACAGGACTCAGCAAAAGTTTGGATGGACCGGACTCTGGGGAGGGAGTCCTAGGAGGCGTCTAGCCTTTCTGTCTTGGTGAGTCTGCGGTGAGGAAGACTCCTCTTCTTCAAGTGAACTGGTTTGGGGGTGCTGTGAATCCAAGGTGTGTTTGGAGTGGTAGGATTGGACCTCCTTGTGGGAGCTAGGTAGACAGACTCTCCAGCGCTCAGCGAAGGTCATGTGACTTTCTAAAGGGATTTTTCTCAGGCTCCCCTCCTGAATTCTCACCAATTACCCATTTTGAAATGAGGAAACCGAGTTTCAGATAACTTCAGAAATTTGCCCAAGACCCAATCAACAAATGAATAGGGCAGAACTGTTGGGGGCTCTGAAGTTTTACAGGAAAGCTAAATTCTAGATCTTTTCTCTTTTCCGATCTTCTTTCTCCACCCTCCATCTTCTGATGAGGGATCCCCAAGACTCTCCTTCCTAAGTCTCAGGCTCTTTTATTTCCAGTTTCCCTGGCCGCTCTGAGCAGCAACTGACTTTGTACACATCACCACCGACGGCCTTGCTTGCCTCTTTGTGCGTGCAGCGCCTTGTCCACCAACACAAAACACCCAGGATGAAGATGGAGATACTCATGCTCCACCCCAGCCCTGACACAATCTTGTTTGGTGTTTCAGGGCCCGGCCCACTCTGGGGGTGCGCGATGGTTCCATTTGTATTAGGGACCGGCAAGTCTGCCGGGATCGGTAATCATTGCTCACTTGTAAAAGAGCATAGCGCCCCCCAGGGGAATCACAAGGAGCTACAAGTACTGCCTCCACGTCTGTCTTGGACTAAAAAAAGGGTTCAGCCTGTTTGAAAAAAACAAAAAACAAACAAGAAACAAAAACAAAACAGGGAGGACTCAGTGTAGACATTCATGAGTTTAAGACACCTTTTGACTATTAATTGTCTCTAAAACAAAATAAAGGGAAAACAACCCAAAATCTCCACCTACAAACAAACTTGTTGAGCAAGGTTTTAAGACGGGTCCAAGAAAGTTTTCAATCAAGTAGAAAAATCGGCACTGAGATGAAAGGCCAGCAGATTAAGGGACGATTAAAATACTGAAGGAACTCCAAGGAGAGACAGCAACACTCCTCCCCTTGACACTCAAGCGGGGTGCACCATCTAGACCGGCCTCCCAGACAGGATAGGAAGGAGGAGTTTTGGGGTGGAGACGTCTTCTTCGCCCTGCCGTTCGCAGCTGACCTTTTACATACATTTGCTGACATGTCAGAGAAATGATTTGAGACTGGTTCTTTGTTCCTCCCTAAGTCCCGGCGATGGTAGCCACGGGAGAATGATTGAGTCTGTCCCAGGTGCTCCAAGCCTGAGCCCTGTATAACCGGAGATCTCATGGTTCCCGGGAAAATGGGCTGGCGCAGTTCCCTGTGGGAGCAGGGCGCCCACCCCCGGGCCAATCTCCTCGCCTCGTTCCTGGCCAGGTGTGATTGCTGACCGAGATGAGCAAGATGGGAGCCCCAAATCCTGTGGCTTCTTTTAAACTCCCCTCTAATTAGAAGCAGGAGTGAAGTCACTTGAGCGATTTTATCTGTCATGGGAAAGCAAACCCCAACCCTAAAACCTCAGCTGCCGAGCCCAGAGCCACCAACGCCCCACTCTCGCTTTTAAAAGTTTTTAATGAAAAAGATA
The DNA here is from genome assembly GCA_004026605.1 of Ondatra zibethicus. Taxonomy (NCBI): domain Eukaryota; kingdom Metazoa; phylum Chordata; class Mammalia; order Rodentia; family Cricetidae; genus Ondatra; species Ondatra zibethicus. The sequence continues at coordinate 155,496 of PVIU01002255.1, read as the reverse complement.
AAGAGTCCGGAAGTCGTATGGGGCGTTGGGGCGTGGGGATGGACCCGGAACCGTGGACGTGAGCTGGTGGGCTTTTTACTTAAGTGTTAAGTATTCGGACGTAAAAGTGCCTGTGTGTGTTTGTAGTTCTTCCCCGACTCCTCTGCCCATGGGAGGAGACTAAATCTCGGAGACAGAAATGAAGCAGAATTGCGAATATCTTCACCTATTGAGCAACATTTGATCTGGAATCCACCGCGGAGGCCGCCCTGGGGGTGGCAGCCAGATCCGCTAAGGCAGGCCGTGCCTTGAAGCCCGTGGGCGGACGAGGAGGAGGGGGCGGGGACCCTTTCCCACCGCTAGCGTCCAGGTGTGCCCTGACTCTAGGTCTGGGCCCTTCCCCGGGTCTGGCCCATCCCCCAACCCATCCCCCACCTCTAACTCAAAAGTTCCGGGGCCAAGGGAAAGGTGGAATGAGCTTGCAGACATCCCCACTACACGACTGCTCAAACACGCGCTCACACTCGCGTGGGACTCAGCAGCCTTCAGCAGCCAGTCCCTGGCTTCGGTTCACTGGCCAGGGACTGACCGGGAAAGCGGGTTAGGGCTGTTGGGAAAAGCTGGAGCTGATGGTGAGATTGCCGTGGCTATAAATCCATCACTTCCCAGGTCAGCTCGGAGAGGTGCTGGGACTAGGGCTGGCGGAGTAAATTCCTAGGCCAGTGCGCATGCGTCGGCAGGTAGCAACCCAGCTCTTTATGACCAGGTGAGATGTTGGTGAGCAGGTAAAAAAAGGAGGATTTGCCTAAGCGATTCCAGGGAGCGGGCCAGGCAGAGCCCTCCAGCCCATGCCCGGCGGGGATCCGTCGCCAGGAGCGCCGAGACGCGATGTCCATACTTGCCAAAATGGGGGACTGGCAGGTACGGGGGTTTGCCTTGGCTGGGGCCGAGGTGGGCGGGGGTGGAGCGGAGGAGGGGGCCGGGAGTGGGGAGGCGGAGAAGAAGCGCCGTGGCCCTGGGCAGGGGAGTCCTTGGTGAGGCACGCCTGGCAGCGCCCAAGAGTGCTCCCAGGAGACAGAAGACTGGATAAACCTGCGCAGGCGACAGCCTCAGCGCTGGGGGACAAGAGTGCCGTCCTCTGGGTCGGAGTCCGGGAAAAGTCCAGCGCACGTTCCACAGGTGGCCCCTGGGGTCACCTGTGGCTTGATCTCCAGCCATTTTCCCACCCTTACCCCAACAGAAACTAAGGTGCATGACTAATTAAGAAGTGGGGAGGGACGCAGGCCTGGAGGTGTGGGTTCCCCATGGCTGTGCCTGCCTCGCCCTTAGACCCCAGGGCTGCGAGATCGGGTGGGGTTCTGGTGCACCTGTCCGGTTGGTATCCCTGCATTTGGGGGACTTCTGGGGTGGGTAAAAGGGGTTCCGGAAGACTGAATAGAGCCGGGTGACATTTTCTTGAGAGACACTTTTTAAAAGTTTGCCCCAAGTTTAACGATTCGCTCATTCGACTTCCTAGGATGGGTTTTTGGTTCTTGGACTACAGAATTGTGGGTGGTGAGTAAAGACTGCAATTTTCGGCACTAGAGATTGTTAAAGGTAATCCTGCCTGGCCGAGGACACCCCAAGGCGGATAGGCGCTTTTTACTGGCCTTTCCTGAGCCACAGATCCCGGCGCCCGCCCCGGGAACGTGTTTCCACACATTCTCCTTTCAGGGAAACAAGGGAGACTCCAGCCAGGTTAAAGTAGCACTCCACCTCTCCCCGGTCGGGGATTTCATAATAGGAACCGCGGGGCCCTGTTTTTGCCCCAGCCAACAGAGGCCTGGTTAGAGCGAGGAGATCCTGTAAGCCACAAGCTTAAGGGGCAATTTGAACCAAAGGCTTCGACCTTCCCAAAGAAAAGCCAGAGCTGAAAACTTTGCTCCTCCCAGGGCAAGGCCCTGGAGTTTGGCTTCCTTTTTTTTCTCCCTCCCTCTTTATGCCCGAGAGTTCCGCCCTGAAGTTCTGAGAGGTGTCGTCTTCATTATATTTCCAGGAGTTGGAGAAAGGAAGCTTTGCGTTTGTTTTCCTCTTATATTTATTACTTTTATTTGTCAAGTGGATGTTTTTATACTCCCTCCCTAGTCAAAACTACTAAATAATATTCCTTCCTCAAACTTAGGTTGACATTTTAAGGATGGGAGTCCCACTCCAAGCCAAAAGGCTAGAGCTCCTCTCCCTACTCTCCCCACACCGTGTGGGTTTAACTCTCTTTCTGGTTGCTGAAGCTTGGGACAGTTCTCAGTAAACTCTGAAGACCTCTGCAAGGCGTGGGAAGGTGCTCGTCACCCAGGGTTGGCTGAGGCTGCGGCCAGGCCTCAGGAATGGTGGAGCCCAAGGCCTGCTTCTGAGAGAGCCTTACAGTTGGGCAAGAGGCTGGAGCTGGTGGCTTTGAGTCCCAAGGGACTACATCCATCAGGCTTGATCACTCGAGCATACCCCCGCCCCCACGACTCGATGGATGTTGACTATCAGACAGAAGATAATTCTGGTCCTGGTGTTTCTTTGTTTCTCCTGGTGTCACTGTCTCGAGATAGAGTTCATTTTCTCAGGTCAGGCCTATATCCCCAGCCCTAACTCCAGGCTTAGCGTTGCTGTCCCAGGGAACCAGGGCCCCTGCCCAGATGCAGCACTGACTGCCATGAGATGGATTGTAGTAATGAAGCTCGTGCAAGCGTGAGCTTCGCCTGGCTCAGGGGCTATCCGACTGCTCTCCCCAGCCTTTCTTTCATCAGCGTCCACACCGCGGGCGGCGGCGGCACTGAGCTGCCAGGCCCCAATCTGCACGTCAATGGTGCCCCTGGCGGGAATACAACAACAGTTTAGTAGCCCTTAGCTGGTTTAGAGCCAGAAGTCTGCGGGGCACTGAGCAGTGAGGAAAAGGGGAGGGGATGAAGGTTCGATAGGAGAGAGGATCTAAACCCTGAAGCGCCTTTCCCTCTAGGTCACAATGGAAGGAAAAGAAAGCGAAACTTAAGAGTTTCCTCAAGCACCCTGGCAAGTCCTAGTTCGCAGGATGTAAAAACCCATGCTCGAAGGCCTAGGAGTGGGCCTACAGGTCACAGGGCACCCTGCTGTAGCTGCCTCTGGGAAAGTGGAGGTACTGGCTCCTCCCAGAGGTTGAGCTCCAGGTTTCAAGCCACTTTGCTGCTCAGCAGGCCTTGGGGAAAACCTTGCGGGGTCTAGCTTGGAATGTTGACCATTTTCTGGACGGAGTGGGGTGCCAAGCTTCTAAACCCATCGGCCAAATTAACTGCTTAACTGTGAGAAGTCATCTTTAGGGAGGACCCAGTCATTTGAATCCCCTTGTCACCTCTGGCCTTTGTCTCTGGCTTTTTGGGGGGAGGTGTAGCAAGGTAGGATCTCGAGAAGGAAGAATTGCTCCCCTTCAGCTTCGGGTGGTCTTCTTCCCTCTCTTGCCTTTCTTCCACCTGTTACTGAACGCTTGAATTCGACGAAGTTTTCACTCCCATGATGGATTCACTATAGAAATAATAGGGGAGGCCTAGAGATTTTCTGGGGGAAAAAAAACAAAAAGTAAAAAGAAAAGAAACAAAGAGAAAAGAACCAGATGAATCAGAGGTTTCTGATAAGATCTGCTGCTGCTAAGCAGTTCTCCACAATTACAGGAGAAAGACAGACGAAAATACTTTTTAGAGTGCTAGTGGGGAAACTCAGCCAGAGAAATGCCTGTGTATCAAACTATTACATTAAAGTCTTTGAGGGTTTTTTTTTCTTACTTTTAAAATAATTACTGAAAGGGAGGAAGGGTCCCCCGGTGGAGCGAGTAAGCCCCTGAGTGGAACTGGAGAGTGGGGAGTGGTCAATTGGCCAAGGGGGTGTCTCCTTCGGGTTCTTCACCAGCCGGCCATTGCGCCGCCAACGTGCCGGCGTTAGTAACATCAAATCATGAAGGATCGCGTCCTTCTTTAATTAAAAAGGAGAATCTTGGGAAAACTGGCGCCGATTAGCACCGGAAGAGTTGGTTCCCAATGATTTATTTTGATGCACGTATAACACGGCACGGAGAGTCTCAGACGCTCATGACGCTTCTTTCCGGCTCCCTCCAGAAGCGGCTGTGCATCGCCATCCGAATTATGTTCTTGTCCACGCTGCACCTGGGAAACCTTGCTTCCCAAACACCCCCGATGAATTGTCAGTTCGCTCCAGCTTCACACAAACGGGAGCATAATCATTCAACCCCCATAGCTGTCGAGTAACCTCTTCAGGGTACAACTTTTATTTTACACGTAGCAATTAGGAGATCGCAAACCCCAACCGAGCCACCGGAGCCGGTTGGCAGAATCTCCAACCTGGGGGAAAGCGCAAAGCTAATAAAACTCCCAGGGCGCTGCAGCCCGAGGGGGTAACAGCCACAAGCGGAGGCGATCTCCAGTTGGGCAAAAATCCTGGAGTGACTTTGCTGGTCCTGGTTTGGTGGTTACGATTCATTGCGAAAGGGATAATAGTTTCTAATAAAATCGGACTGGGACGAAAAGCAGATCGGATAGTGGCGGCTGTAGTAGCAGGGGTAGGGGGTACTAAAAGTTGGTCCCTTGGCGCCGCCGCTGGTACCCTGCGTACTACCGAGCTTTATCCAAGGCATCTTCGGCTGGCAGGATCCGAAGACAGGCGAAGGGAATAGGGATGAAATTTGGCCGGGGTAGGTAGGGACCTCTGGAGCAAGGGAGGGTGGTGGAGCTTTGGGCAGAGCTGTTGGGCTAGCAGGCAGGCGTGTGCTCTGGGAGCGAGTTCGCGGCTTGAAGAGGCCTTTATACCTGGGTCGGAGCGGCCGGCGGCAGATTGTGGTCCTGGCGAGCAATTGGACTATTGTTGATATGCTAATGAGGCGATTAGGCTGTTGGTGAAGAGCAGGAAAAGGGAAAAGTTCTACCATTAGAGGGAGATCTCCGAGCGCACACGGGAGCTCTCTAACCCTTCTCTCCTCCTCCCTCCTCGCCCTTCTCCTCCTGGCCCTCCTCCTCCTCTCCCTCCTCCTCCTTCCTACCCTTCTCCTCCTCCTCGCCCTCCTCTCCTCCTCCTCCTCTTGTGCTCACCGCCCGCAGCCCGCACTTTGCGCTAACCTAGAGAGTAGCTCCGCTGGGGTGCGAGGCGCAGAGGGGCAAATCCGATCACGCCGATCCATGAAAATGCTTTGGAAACTGACGGATAATATCAAGTACGAAGACTGTGAGGTAAGCGCGGCGCCGGCTCAGTCATCCTTGTGGCCACTGGCTTGGAGATCGACCCTCCCTCTCCTCCTCCTCTCCACGCAGCTAGCTGCGAAATGCGGGTGGAACAAACTTTCACCAGCGCTGCGCCCGCCCCTCGAATTGGCCCGAAGAGCACGGGGGAGAAGCTGGAGAGGGTGGACTTGGTTCTTGCTTCTTTCACTTTTGTCCTTTGAGGCTCTTGTCCCACTTTCCGCCCCCTTTTTTCTGCTTACTTTTGGGTTTGCTTGGGAGTGGAACTAAGAGACAAGCTTGTGGGTTTTTTTTTTAAACAATTGCTGGCAACTAGGCACGTGCCTGTGCACTCCACTCCGGTGTCTCTTGAGGAAGAATCTGGGGGCACCCACAGTAGCAGGAAGAAAAAAAGAAAATGTTCCCCTCTTCACCTACTCTCTGAGATTAATATCCCCTTTTCTTTCATTCATTCTTTTCTTTCTAAAGAGGTTCCCTTCTTGCATTTGGAGAAGGGTCCGCACACTTCGCCCTGACCTGGGCCGCACCTCCCTGTAAGCGAGTTCGGCTTGGGAGCCCTCAAGTCAGCCTCTGGGCTCACTCCTTAGCTTCTACGTTCCTTGAAGTTTAAGCAGTTTCTCTCGCCGAGCTATGGGGTGGACACACCCCAATGGTGGTGGCTGGGTGCAGATGCACTACTGGCCTCTCTGTGTGGGGGGGGGGACTTGTGCCTGCGGGCGCTTAGCTGCGGGACCCTGAGAATCCTGGCGTGACCGCGGATCACCTCAGGTTTTCGAGAGTCCGCTGGGACCACAGAGCACTCCCCTTGGGGATACATTTTAAAACCCAGGGCTCCAGAGCATGACTTTTGAAACAGCCAGGGAGGCACGGAAAAAGAACCTTCCGCTTGCAGGAGCCGGGCCTCGACCTTGCTTTTACAAACCCCATTGAAAGGAATTGAAGAGCGCATGGTGCAATGGAGGGGTGGGAGGCCCGTGATTATCCAAATAAATATGTAGCAGTCTTGACATTTGCTGTTCTTCTTTTGCTTTATTTCTTTTCCCTTTGGCATTTTGAGCTGGGGATTCCAGCAGAAGCATCTGTGCGCGGGCACAGAGGCAAAAATTCTGTCTTGAAATCAGGAACTGGGTTTGTGTGAAGGAAGTGTCACCCACTCCCTCCCTTTTTCCTTTTTTATATTATCTTACGTCTTTCTTCTTTCTGGGACCCCCTTTTACCCCTTCCCATCCCCAACCAGGTGGATGGGACACCAGGTGGCATCCCATCAATATCTGCGCATCTCTGGGGGCTCCTGTGGCGGGCCGGGAGGGGCGCGGGGACCCCACGTCGGACCAGACACTTCGTTTTCGAGGCTAAGGGTGCCTTTGCCGACAGGCCTAGGTACCACTGAGTCTCTCTTAGAGCAGTTCGTTTCTTAAGGTTCTGAGTTCCTTCCCTAGCCTGGTGATTTTTTTACTTTCTTGGAACCTAAAACTCAGTTCCGGTTGCCGGGATCCTGAGTGGGAAAGTTGATAACCCTCGCGTGGCTCCACACACCCAAAGGGTCTCGAGGAGTAGGGGTGATATGAGTTTGAACCCCCCAGAGAGACTCCGGAGGTGTGCGAGAGTGGGTGGGTGATGAGAATGGAGTAGGAAAGGAGAAAAAAAAAAGTCTGGGCAATTTGGACAACTTTGGTGGCGGCGGGTTAACTAGCGCTAGAGCAGGGATTTCGGGTTTCCGAGCGGGCTTGGAGTTGTCTGATTTGGCTGAGGCTCTGCAGGGACACGCAAGAGGCGAGGTGCCGCTTGTTCCGACAACCGGGCGGGCAGACTGGCAGCGGCGACGCGCGGGGAGAGCTAGCCCTGTCATCTAGGGGGTGTCGGCGGGAGTGGCCCAGCCAGTCCGACGGGTTTGTGCCGGGAGCCGCGAGCCCTTGCCAGAGGCGCCTAGGCTGGGCCGCTTCGCGTCTGTGCGCGCCCGGGGCTGCGTCCGGGCTCCCGCTCCCGGAACCGGGTCCCAGGGACCAGGCGAGATCAGAACAGTCGCAGGCGAGGAGCTCACGGCCCCGAGGTCCTAGGGAAGGCAGCTCACGACCGGGCGGAAGACAAGGGTTGGCGAAGCGGGCGGACCGGTCTCAGGCGGGACGCCTGGTCATGGAGGAGCAGCGCGTCAGCGGGCAGCCGAGTCCCGAGTCCCAGGCCCCGCCGCGCAGCAGAGAATCCCGCGGCCGGCGAGCGGCGGGAAGCACCTCCCAGACGCAGAACCCGGTGGGCAGCCGCGCGCGGGTCCCGGGAGCTCCAGCCCGAGGCGCGCGACCCCCGCTCCATCCCGAGGTCTGCCCCAGCCTTTTAGGTCCGATTGTCCTCCCTCGCTTCCTCTCCCCTCCCCCCCCCCCGCGGGCCCCCCCCCCCCTCCGCAGCTCCGGCTCGGCCCCCTCCTCCCCCTCCCTCTCCTGCCCTCCCTTCCTCCTCCCCGGAGCTCCCTCCTTCCTCCCTCCCTCTCTCCTCTCCTCTCTTCTCTTGTCGCCCACACTTTCTTTCTCGCGCACGCACGCAGACACATCCTCCCTCTTCGCGCTCTCGCCCCTCGGCCTCCCTCTCTCGCCTTCTTTCTCTTTCACTTTTGCAGGCCCTGCAACCTTTTAAAATGTTGCCCCTTCGCTGTGATTCGCCAGACGCCGCGCCGCGGCCCCCCGCACGCTCGCCCGCTCCCTCCGTCGCCCGCTTTTTGTCTCTCGCGCTCCCTCTCCCCACCTCCGATTTGCTACACTGAGACTCCCGTCAATGACTGCATTGAGAGCCGGCTCCGGCGCGAGTTGCCTCTCCGCTTCACGCTCGATTTCCAGGCATTCTTCCCTTATTAAGTATTCGTGTAATATTAATAGTCATGAATATCTGCTATTAGGAGGCTCCAGGAACGCTGCCCAGCGCGGTTATTAGAAGCTGAAGTGAAGCCGCCGCTAAGAAAAGAGGGGGAGACACGGATTAAGGAACACTCACAGACACACACTTCACACACACACACTTTTCTCTCTCTCTCTCTCTCTCTCTTTTTTTGCATTTTTTGTTTGGTTGGTGTTTTTGTTTTTTTCTTAAAGAACTTTGAATCCTAACCGATCGCGGCAGGATAGAGATCGTGGGTTCGACCAGCTGAAGGCGCCGCGCGACTCGGTGGTACAAGTTCGGATGGATCCGAGCGGGGCTCCGGCGCTCGCGGGAGCGTCCGCGCGGTGACTGGAGTCCTGGGTGGCGCGGGGCTCTCGGAGTCTTTTGTGTGGGGCTCTCTCGGGCCGCCGGGCAGCCAGGTGCTCCAGGCGTGGTGGTTTTTGGCATTTTTGTTTTGTTTTTGTTTTTGTTTTTTTCCACCCTGACTGGTTACCCCAGACTCTTCGCAGATGTTAGTTCACAGTTTTTCAGCTATGGTGAGTCCCACCCCACCCCCACCCATCCCTGTTTCCTCAGGAATTCTGTTCCCGAAACCCGCAGCCGAGTTACTGCCCGAGATCCTGGGCTTCTCGGCCCGGGTTCCTTGTGGACAACTCTTTCCATTTGCATTCCTATTCCCCTTTCCTCCTTACTCTGGCTCTTTCCATCCCCAAATCCAACGCGTCGTCACTACCCTGTCCCTGCTGGACCTCTCGGCTCACGCAAACCTACCCCGCAGCTCTTTCCCTGGGCCAGTTTCTCGCCTGGTTCGTCTTTATTTCCTTGCGTCTTCGCTTGTTCCAGAGCCGCTCTCCACATCTGATGCTTAATCCGTCTGTAGGGGAGTGAAAGACGCCCCGGTGCGTCCCCTAGCCCCGGGCCTTGAGGCTGAACCTTGGAGGGTTCCGGGTCTCTGGAACCCACTCTTGGCTTGCTTTGAACGTAAAGTGAGGGGTTTCTTTTGCCCTTTGGGGCTGGGGTGGAAGGGGCGGGGGCCTCCGCCCCGGGGTGCTCCTTTTTCTTTTAAAAAGAACCCGGTAAGGCAGATCTATTTTAAACCCTGGCTCTGCGTTCCTTACTCCCCATTCATATCATAAAACGACCCTGCCGTGTAAAAGCCTTCTAACAGAGGAAGCGGAAAAGACAGACCCCCCCCCCTTCAACCATGCAGTTAAAGCCTTTAAACTGGTAATTTAAACGTGTGTTTTCTTACGGCCCCTGTGCGAAACATGTTTCTATTTAAATAGTCGTGAAATGGTAATAGTCTTTGAAGGTTTATGATTTTCCCCCTCCAGATTAAAGGAAGAGTAAACAATAACGCAGTGGCAGACAGGTTCAGATCCGGGAAAAGCAAAGGCCGCTTCTGCTGTTTAATATTTAGTGGCTGTTTGAATTTTGCTTAAGGGAGGTTTGGTACTGCGGGTATTAAGGGCTGTACTACAAGACATCCTTTTTGCATCTCCTTTCCTCCTTGGAGAAGAATGTCTGGGAGAGTCTGCTGTACCCCTACATTTACATATTCTGATTTCTTTGCGTGTTTTGGAAAGGCCTGCTTCACTTCTTGGGTATTTTCCAATGTGAACAAATGTAGAGTAGATACCCCCACCCCAGCGTCCTGCAGAGGGGAATGGGTGATTTCCCCACACCGGCTTGGGGAATGGATTTTGTGGGGGCAGCTAAAACTCTGCGCTCGTTTCTTATTCTTTCCCTTTCGTCTTGCTCTCTTCCAGGACCGTCACGACGGCACCAGCAACGGGACTGCACGGTTGCCCCAGCTGGGCACTGTAGGTCAATCTCCCTACACCAGCGCCCCGCCGCTGTCCCACACCCCCAATGCCGACTTCCAGCCTCCCTACTTCCCCCCGCCCTACCAGCCTATCTACCCTCAGTCGCAAGATCCTTACTCCCACGTCAACGACCCCTACAGCCTGAACCCCCTGCACGCCCAGCCACAGCCGCAGCACCCGGGCTGGCCCGGCCAGAGGCAGAGCCAGGAGTCTGGGCTGCTGCACACGCACCGGGGGTTACCCCATCAGCTGTCGGGCCTGGACCCTCGCAGGGACTACCGGCGGCACGAGGACCTCCTGCACGGCCCACACGGGCTCGGTTCCGGGCTCGGGGACCTCCCGATCCACTCCTTACCTCACGCCATCGAGGACGTCCCGGTAAGAGGCGGTGCTGTGGGCCGCGGGGAGGGAACGCAGCCCTAGGCTCACCTGCCCTCCCGGAAGCTTCGTGGAGCCCAGGCCTGCGGGGCCTTGGTTTTCCTTAATAATAATAACTGGGACTGGAAGTGATACTCACTTAAACCACGGGATTTAAAAATGAAAAAGTAATTGAGAACGATGCTTCCTGGGGCTCGCACAACAATGCCTGGGTCACCACTTCGAGCCAACACAGAAATAGATCAGGCGATTGTCACCCTTCATTGTAGCTTCTCCTCTCCGTGACAATAAATTGTGTAGATTGTGGGGGAGGATTTAATTCCATTGCTGAATGTGTCGTGGGGATTTCTCGCTGTTCTAGGAAAGAGGTTAAATTTAGCCCAGAGCTGCTCAAAGGCGCTCACAAAGTAAAAGAAAGTGTGAGAGACTCAGGAAAAAGGTCCTTGAACCGGGTTTTATAAGCATTAGTGAAACCCAGAAGTTATGCCTCCCCTATCCTGATCAAAGGGAAGCAAGTAGCAAATCCAAGCACAGGGACCTTAAAATGCAGCTTTCTTCTCTTCCTGGGGGTGCTAAGTGGTGACCTCATAAATCATTAGCTAGGTTCCCAACGCCTATCAGAATCTGCTACACTGCATATTCAATTAAATGTGTGGAGACTATTGGGCACTGCGTTGAGTTCTAATTCAGTTATCAATAAATGCGGTTTAAAATGATTTCTAAATAAGGACGGCCTCAGCACATGAACTGTTTACATGTAACTCAGGCTATTGATAATTTGAAAATACTTTTTAAAATTAAATTGCAACCAGCATCTCAACTTCAGCTCTATAAATTTATGGTTTTCTCACAATCTTCCTGAAATGGAATTAGAGGATATATATATATAATATATATATATATATATATGCTGTAAAGGCTTCTGTTAAAGGTACTTTTCTTTGGAAAGGAAATGTATCTGGATGTGATTTTTGCTTAAATGCTATTTCAAATTACTGCATCAAATATAGCAGCGGTATGTCTGTTGACAGTTTAATGATTGCTGAATTAGATTGTAAGGAAAACGGCCACATGAACTTACCTGATTGCCTGGCAGATTTAAAACGTTCTTGAAGTTCTACAGGAAAATAGAAAATTTATTACCTCTCTCATTTAGCCCAGTTAATCACTGAAATTTGTTGGTTATGCTTAACAGCCTTGCATGGAACACAGGAAAGCAGGCACTCGATCCAGTGCAAGGCTTAGTGAGCTGTGGTATGTGTGTGTTGTGTGTGTGTATTCATATTTATATGTTTTTAGAAAATGATGCTTAGTGAATCTGAGGCAATATTTTATAAAATTAATTTTGAACAAAACTAGAAGTTATGGTGATTTTAATTTTCATTTGCATAGAGTCTCTGAATTCTTTGCCTGCTTTCTGGGAACACTCCAATAGCAAAATAATATCTTAAGCCTGTGTAGTGGAAATAGGTTTACTTCTGCAAAAATATTCTGTGGCTGGTGGGGATTCTTCATAGCTGTGTGGTCACTCTTTGTGATGAAATTGGTCAGTAGGAGAAATTAACCAAATGATCATATAAAATTAAAATTAACCAAATGATCATATAAAAACAAGAAACTCAGTTACTGTTCTCACCCTCCCCCACCTTTCAAGGAAAAAAAAAGATCTTTCAAAGGAATTTGGGTCAGGAAAAGGGTTGTTTTCAATTTTCTCATTGCTGCCACAGTTAACTTTTAATAAGAATGACTGCTAAATATTTAAGAAAATCAAGTCGATGGTGAAAATTATTTAATCATTAATATCTCAGTGGGGTTTTAAACTTAACAGTCTTCCCTGTTTGGACAAGGTCTAGCTAGAAATAACAGAAATAAAAGTATTATGCCACACTACATTTACTTTATGGGTTTAGGGTGCATGCATAAAGGGATCATATTTCCCCATATAGTTAAAACACAAGAACTGCAGCAGTAGTCATTTCTGAACATTTCTCAATTTAATTATACTTAAATCCAGAAGCACTTTAGGCAAGTTACAAATGAGAGCATTGAGTATAATAAAACCTGTAATAAAGCAACTTAGTACCATCCACCCGGAATCATTGCGATCAGGCACAATTAACAGGAGCATAAATCCAAGACAGAATGGAAAATGTTCGAATCAGTATTATTGTTGGACAAAGACTAGAGAAGGAAGTAATAGTTTTTTAAATGGCAATGCCTGTGCTTGGTAACGATTGCAAAATCTTCCCTCTCAGCAACCCTGGTGCTAATTTGTAAACACAGCCAGACATTATATTGCCTGTCAGTTTCTGCATTAGAAAACATGATTTCATTTTACTTTCTAATCACGTTTTGATTCTAGCACACACACATACACACATGCACACGTATACCCATCCATCTGTAAAAAGAGAGAGGAGAGAGACAGAGAAAAGGGGGGGGCGCCCCACACTGCTGCTGGACAACGGGAAGGCAGCCTCAGCGGGTTTTTGTCCCTGATAGTTCCACAGTTCCACATTCCTGCCAGATTTACTGCAGGCAGCAGCTTTTTTGAAAATTATTTCTAGTTTTCCTTGAGTGAAGGTGTGTGTGTGTGTGTGTGTGTGTGTGTGTGTTGGTGCTTTGTTGCGTTACCTGCAGGGTTTCCAACACTCTGCTGTTGCTCCCGCCCCTGTCATTTCTTCTATTGTGTTTCCTTGGCCTTGGCTGCCTGGACATTGGGATCCCCAGGTTCCTGAGCTGCTGAGAGCCGCTAAAGCTAGGTGCATTTCTAAAGGTTGAGCTGCCTGTGAAAAAGATTAGGAACTCCCAAACTTCATTTAATTTTCAAAGAAAGTTTTATTCCCCTTCCCGTCCTCTTCAACGTGGATTATCTGCGGGGGTTGGGGGGAGGGAAGGAGAAAAGGGTTGTGGGCGTACAGTGAAACCTCTCGAGTTTTAAATCTCTAAATTCAGTAAGCCAAGATGAGATGTTTATATATAAATGTCATTATGGGGGGGGCACTCCCATCCTCCACCTTCCCCTCCCCCACCTTCCAGGGAATATTCATTTCCTTTTGTTTTGATTATACACTTACATTCATGTGTATCCTTTTGTTGCAGCATGTAGAAGACCCGGGTATTAACATCCCAGATCAAACTGTAATTAAGAAAGGTAAGCCATTTCCTTCTGCATTCCAAGCATGTCCTTACAGGCAGAGTGCTATTTAAAAGAACTTGCCGGGCTGTATTTATTTTTTTCCAAATAGGATTTCCTAAAGGCTCAGAATTAGCAAATAGATAGGCATAGAAAAACAGCGCTTAAAGAACCAGCTTTCGGGATCTTGGTAATGGCAACAGGCTAGCTTTGTTCAGATCATGATTTCAGCGCTGAATTTAGCTTAATCATATTTGGACAAAATGAAATGTGCAATAGTTGACCTGATTTGGAAGTGGCATTTCAATTTGGAAATGGTTTCATAGTTAATTCATTGTGTGGAGTTAAAGGCCATGAGGGTTAAAAAGTGTATCAAGCTGAAATAATACAAATAATTTAATATTAATGAAAAGACAAATGAAAAAAGCACTCTATTGGGGGAAGAAAACTTGCATGCTCTCTGATTTTGTTTCTATTCTCTTGATGGAGTCTCAGGGCTTTAAAACTTGGAGAATTTAGCTTTTTTGGTCAAAAGTAGCATCTTGAAGATGCCACTACTGACCTTTGCATTTAGAAAAGAAATTGTTAAAAATGTGCTACATGGTTTGAATGAATTTATCATCTGCATTGTGCTTAGTGGGTAGAAATAAAGTTTCTTCCATTAAATGCAGTAGCAGTATTTTTTTTGTTGTTGTTGTTATGGGGGAAATAATTTCAGGGTTCTAGGCACCACCAGAGGACGATGGTAGAGAAAATGTTCCCATTTCTAACCCCAGTTAGTATATTGTTAGCTAGTTTAAAGTTTCATTTTTGCATCTGTGAAGTCTTTGTCATGTCAAATTAGATGTGCAAGGGATAAATCTTAAGAGGTGCTCTTTCCAAGTCGACATGATAATTGGCTCTTTTATTAGTAATCTCTCAAGAGTTCGTTTAACTCCTATTGTCTCTATTAGCCTCCCCAGAGCTATTAATGTCACAAGTGATCTATCCAAAACCTAGAGGCCCTCACCTCCCCATACGACTAGAATATCCCTATTAACAAAACAAAACAAACAACAACAATAACAAAAAAAAACAAAACAAAACATGAGAAGCGTTGTGATGAGATTGTGTTTATTATTATATGTTTCCATGTGGAATTTTAAGACTCAAATGATTGTACTTAAATGGTTGCCAATGCATCTGAATTATTGGTGTTAAGAAATGGACCCCTCGTTTTGCTTGAATTTGTTTTCTAACAATGGTAGGTCCAACAATGAAGAGCTTATGGTTTTAACTGATTGTGTATCCTACCCCCCATCCCTTTGAAGGGACTTAGGCGGACAGGGTTCATTTAGTATTTGCTCAACAAAAGGATGCATTCCTAGTGTTCAACTGTAGGCCTATTCTTGAGTCCCGTTCAAAACTGGGCTTGGAATGATCTCCAAAACCCGAGTGTCTTTCAAAATGGAACGTAAGGGTCTATCGATGAAAAGACGTTCGTGTTGTGTGTGACAACAGAATCCGCCACTTGCCAGTCAGCTAAATGGAATGTTCATTTACTGGCTGCTGCAGCCATCGAAACTATCCGCTGGTTTTAACGGCAATTTCTTTCCGCACTGAGCCTTTCGTCCTCAAAACCCGGACCACATCAACCCTGCCCTGGGTTTGCACATGAAACCCACCCGCTGTCTCCCCAAACAAACACGATCTCCATCTCTCCGGAGCCCTCCGTGAGCCCCGGGGGGTAGCGACAGCACCAGCCACCTCTAGACAGCTTGCAGCAAGGCTAATGGCAGGAAGCCGCTGCGGGATTCCAGAGCTGAGCAGCGCGCGGTCGGCCGGTCCCCTCAACACGCGCGTCTGTCTCCGCAGGCCCTGTGTCCCTGTCCAAGTCCAACAGCAACGCCGTCTCCGCGATCCCCATCAACAAGGACAACCTCTTCGGTGGCGTGGTGAACCCCAACGAAGTCTTCTGTTCAGTTCCGGGTCGCCTGTCGCTCCTCAGCTCCACCTCGAAGTACAAGGTCACGGTGGCGGAAGTACAGCGGCGCCTCTCACCGCCCGAGTGTCTCAACGCGTCGCTGTTGGGCGGAGTGCTGCGGAGGTGAGGCCCGGCCCCGCCCACCCCGCCCCGCCCCGCCCCGCCCTGCGGACGCCGCCCCAGTGCGCCTGCGCCGAGGCAGTAGCGGTCCGGCACGCTGGCAGGAAAAGGGGCGGGGAAGAGAGGGGAGCCTGGTGGGCGGAGCTAGGAGTGTGAGGTGGGGGGGGGATAGTGAGGCGGCGCGCCTGCGCACTCTGGGGACTCAGCTTTCTTCAGCACGCAGGCGCCGTTCACACTGCTGCGGGCTCAGTCCCTGCCTTGACAGCCATGGGGCGCCGTGCAGCTGCCTTTTCCCTGGTTGCGCACAGGTTACAAGCTCAGGAAAACTTCTGGGCTCCTTGTTTTGCCTTACCACACTGTAGGGTCTCTGATGGGAACCGGCCGCCCTTGAGTGGAGACTGGATCCCAAGTAAAGCAAGAGAATGACTTCTGCTTGCTGCACGCTTCCCCAACCTTGGTTGCTGGCATCTCCCTCCGGAAGGCATCCCATATCCTCCAACCCCAGTCTTGGTGCCAAAGGCGCTGGCTTTTGAGGGTCCTGATTTACTGTGATGTGTGACAGGCAGTGTTCAGGGCACATTTCCAGTTTCCATTCATTATATATAGTCGCTCTCAGAGACTGCATCCCTTAACATAGGCTTCTCACCTCTCTGAGGTGGAGTGAGCCCTTTAGTAGATAAGATTTCACAAGGGCCAGGGAGACAGAGGGTCTCTTTCCTCAAAGCCAGTTGTGTGTCCTTCTCCATCTTTGAAGTCTACTCAACGGTGTGAGTTGTAGGTTTACTGTTAGTTTTGACCAAAAAGTATGTCTCTTACTATCTTCTCCATATAAGACTATAATTCACTGTCTAACTTTATTTCCGAATCTTAATGACCCGGAGTTGGGCCTTAGTGGGTACAGCCCACCTACGTCCTCTAAGAGGGTTTTGCAGAATTAATACCAGCAACTCCCGTTTTCGTTCCGTCATTTGTTTTTTTCCCTGAGCTCTTTTACTGCCACAGATCTTTCTCTGTCCTCTGCTTTTTCCTCCCCTTCCCCCATCACCAATATCGGAGACTGCTTACCTAAGGGAGTATAATCTAATCCACACAATTAAAGAACCACTTGAGTAGGGAATAAAATCTGAAATTAATTAATTTGCTGTTGTATTTAAACAATTTATCTTAACCACTTTCTGATTATGGGAGTCTATTTAGACATCTATTTAGGAGTGCCTCGACTGTTTCTGAAATCGGGGAGATTTTTGAAGGCTGGTATCAGCCATCATCCTTTTGGCATTTCCGGTTATGCTCCTGACGTGGCATGTAAACAGTTGTTGAGATGCATTTCCCATTGGGACGAAAGCCAGAGCATGAAATGTGAGCGTGATGATAACTTTGGTTACTGGGAACAACTTAACAGCAGACCTTGTGAAGACGGTTTAAAGACCCCACTGGGGTTTATGTTCTTGTAGTAACAGGGAAAACACACAGTAATCAGCTGATCTCAAGAATACCTCCAACTCTAGAGTTCAAGATGTGTGTGTGTGTGTGTGTGTGTGTGTTGCTCTTCTTCAGAGAACTGGAAAGTGAAAAGCTCCCAACCTGCCACAATAGTTGCAACTGTAACTGAACACAGTGGGTGCTTTACAGTTGGACAAGCCTTTATCTCCTATGATCTTTCTGTACAGTTCCTTAGGCTCTTGTCCCCTGCCTTGGGGTCATGCCCCTCAGTTTTTAAGGACATGTTTCAGAAAGTATTCAAAATGGCTTTAATGTGATGAAGAGCAAGTCAGTATTTTCTAAATCCCTGTCTCCACGTGTTTATGAAACAGAGCGAAGTCTAAGAATGGAGGAAGATCTTTAAGAGAAAAACTGGATAAAATAGGATTAAATCTGCCAGCAGGGAGACGCAAAGCCGCCAATGTCACCCTGCTTACGTCACTAGTGGAAGGTAAGCGAATCCACTCGCTGACTAGAAGGGAATTGTTGTCTGGGCAAATGGATAATATTTAGGGGCCAGATGTTTGAGTGTGCTTTGTGTACTTGGATGGTTTCACCTTTCCATGGAATATAACTATAACTGGAAGTGAGCAGAATTCTGGGGTGTCAAGGAAAAGCAAGAAACAAAACAAAACAAAATCTCCAGAACCTATTTATATACACTCATGCCTATATGTTGCTCTTCCTCTCTACCACAAAATTGCCTTGTCCTCAGCACAAATCTAACCTAAACAATACACAAATCTAAGAGTTACACACTCCCCAGGTTCCTGTCTCCTCTAAAGAGCTCAGCGATAAATCACCTAAGTTATTCTGACATCTGCATTTGGGAAATGCGTGACCGTTACTTCCTGAATTAATTTGGGAATCTTTGACCTGCATCCTGATTTAAGACCATCCTGAAAGCTCAGGGTTTAAAGCCCTTGTAGGTTGTTGTTTTCCAAACATGCACTTTCTTATCTCTTGCTTCACTGTGCTTCTTTCTCTCCAGGAGGGGAAGAAAGTGAGCAATTTTAGAATTTGGATTGTCAGATACAGAAAGAGAAAAAGAGGCAGACACATTGTCAAAGAGTTTCTTGTGGCAGGTTTTTGGCACATGCCCTTCCAAATTCCTTAAGCCAAAACACCATCCCTGTCCAGTTATACAAAACCTGTCGCCAGAATCTGCTCACATTCCTGCTTCCTAGATTCCTAACTTTTTCTGATATTCAGTTGGTGTAAGGTTGGAATTAAGGGTTGGGGTGAATGCATGGTTTTCTTGTGCTTTTCTTTGTGGCCTGTTATATCTCATGTTAATAGCAAAATAAAAAGATGGTCATTTATTATTCCCAGGCGGATTTAAGGCCAGCATTCGTATTTCAGTGAAACAGATTTATCTTATTTGAATAGTGTGTTGGGGGAGATACTGCCATTGCATACAAGTTTTTTTGGAAGTTTCTAGAAAGCATCTGAAACAAATGCTTCTGAGGAGGAATTCTATGATTTCCATGTGTTAAATGGTGTTGAATATGATGATAATGTAATTTAAAAAAGAAAAAAAAACAACTCCAGCCATTGTTTAGGTCCCAAAATTCAAGTACAGCTACATTATATTAAAATAATGGTAGTATGTAGAAAACCCACTATTCATATCCTACCCCCCAAATTATACATTGTGAACATGGTGGTGGCAGCTGAGGATGGAGTGTGAGAGTTGGTCTGGGTCTGGGGCTTGAGAGCTGCAGTGGGGAGGCAGTTTCTGGAGAACTGTTATTGTTTGTGATCCGCTCCATTTTATGGAAACAAGCTCTGCGGAGAGGGCTTTGATGCTCTAATTGGCGCATGCGTTCTTCCGGAGCTGGAGCTAATGGCAGGAAGCCCTGCAGTAAAAACCAACTGGTTCAGGAAATTAAAACCAAAGATTCGAAAATCAACAACACAGACAGACTCAGTGGAGTGACCCTCAAATCCTCCTGGTTAATCGGCTTGGATGAACAGATAATTATATGTGATCAAGTTAAAATGTAAACTCTCAGTTGTTCCCTTGCTGAAAAGCTGGAGGAGTAATTATGAAACATCATTGATGGATGTGTTGATAGGTGTGAGTTTGGGACAGCGGGGCCATTTTCAAACAGAAGTTGGGGAAACTAGTTAGGGATGGGTAAGAGGCGATAGGGGAGGATTAACGTTTTCAAACCATTTTGACCTTGTAAGCCAACTTGGCACTTTTACAGGTGAGTACAGTCTCCAGGTCTCAGAGAGGAGAAATGTCTAAAGTAAGAAAACAAGGGCTTTCTGTTCCTTCCAACTTTTAGGGAAGAAAGTTAAGGGAATTGGGTGTGGAGAGGGAAGGGAACTTTGATCCCAGTTTCTTCCTTCTCTGGCCCTTACTTCCCTCCTTCTACCTCTTGCCAGGAGAAGCAGTCCACCTAGCCAGGGACTTTGGGTACGTGTGCGAAACTGAATTTCCTGCCAAAGCAGTAGCGGAATTTCTCAACCGACAACATTCCGATCCCAATGAGCAAGTGACAAGAAAAAACATGCTCCTGGCTACAAAGTAAGGCATTTACCTCTGCTGGGTCTAGGCTGTTCACTGTCAAAAGAATCTTAGCCTATGCTTTCTTCTCTTTTCCATTCTTATGGAGCAGCTTTTGCTGGGAATGCTGAAGGCAAGGAAGAAACATGAATGCGCACAGCCTGCTTCCATGAGGAAGTCAGTGTGCTTCCTGTGTTCTCCCTCACTCCAGTCTCTTTCTTATTTGCTAACTTTTAAATGAATGGGAGTGTGCATGGTGTGTGGCAGGCATGTCACTGAAAGGACGTGGATTTGTGACAGCGTTGTTTCATAAAAAAAAAAAAAAAGAGTCAAGTCCTCAAAGGTACCAACCAGGCTCGCCTAGGTCCACATTTTGTCTTTCATCAGTATGTTCTCCAAGGGCAAAGATTAAGCTGGGACCTGCGAAATGTGCCACCCAGAAACCATCCTTCTTTCACCTCTAATCCCGGATTCCATTTTTCCATTCTCTTCTAGCCTCAAAAGTCTCTCTCTCTCCCTCTCTCTCTCTCTCTCTCTCTTACACACACACACACACACACACATACACACATGCAGAGATAGACAGTCACAGTCACACTCTAAGTTTTAGCCTACAGGTAAGCTGTCAAGTGGGTTTCAAGATGGCCCAAGTTTATCTTCCCATAGGTGCCTGGACTGAATAGACTTCTCCAGATTGAAGAGAAAATGACTGTCTTGATATGTTTTCTGGAAATTTAAAAGGCTTGTTTGGAAGTCCTTACTTATCCAAAGATGGTGCCCACGAAGGGCACTGCAGCAGAGAATTGCAAGGCAGAGGCTTGGGTGGGATGGTTTCTGGCCTGGTGACACTGCTTCCTGGGTCCCCATCTCAGGAAGGCCTGCTAGAGTGGGCTTCCAGGGCCGGACAGACTTCCTGGGTCTTTGAACCAGTCTGTCACTGACCCCAGAGCTCAGGTTTTTCTACTAGATTTGCTGACCACCAAATCACTGGGGCACCCCGTCTCTGTCATCCAGTCTTGGGGTTGAAGAGATAAGCCTTCAAGTTGGACTTTTACATGAGTTCTGGGGATCCGAACTCAGGTCCTTATCTGTATGGTTAAGCCCTTTACCTAGTGAGCTCTCTCCCCAGCCCCTGCTGTTGTTTTTAAAAAGCCAAATTTGCCTTTCTGTTGAAATTCAAACCTCTCTTGGTTTGAAGGTGAGTGAGAGCAGACACCAGTCCATCAACTCTTACTGTGGTTCCTTTAGGGGTGTGGGAGGCCAACTCTGGTGATATTTTGAAAAGCAGTCCTACAGTCCTGAAGAGGGACACTTGTGTTTCTAACTTCCGGTGAAACTGAACTTTGACCTCATCTAGCCTGTAATATTGTTTTCCTAAGTTCAGGGTGTTTGGTGTGAATGAGAAAGATCTAGGCAGAAGTTTGTTGTGCCGGAGAGGTGGGGGATGGGGAGAGAAGGGAAGGTCTTTTCGAGGTAGGAAGGGGATTCATTTAAGGGAGGAGAGATGGTTTAGCAGTGACAGGCTTCATCCTTCTGAGTGCCTGGTCTAGGGTCCTGGGGGTGGTGGGTGGGGGCGCCTAGGTGGCAGAGGAGAGATGCTTTTTCCTCTGCCTCTAAGGCCTGACGGGAGCTTCACCTTGCTCTCTGTTCCCAATGCAGACAGATCTGCAAAGAGTTCACTGACCTGCTGGCTCAGGACCGATCTCCCCTGGGGAACTCGCGGCCCAACCCTATCCTGGAGCCTGGCATCCAGAGTTGCTTGACCCACTTCAACCTCATCTCCCATGGCTTCGGCAGCCCAGCGGTGTGTGCAGCGGTCACTGCCCTGCAGAACTATCTCACCGAGGCCCTCAAGGCCATGGACAAAATGTACCTCAGCAACAACCCTAACAGCCACACGGACAACAGCGCCAAAAGCAGTGACAAAGAAGAGAAACACAGAAAGTGAGGCTCTCCTCCCGCCCCACGCCCACCCGCCTCACCGGCCCCGCGCCCCCACTCGCCCTTCCCCCACCCGGCAGGTGACGGCTCCGGGACCAGCCACTCCTACTGCTGCTGCTACGCTGCGCTGCCGCGCCGCCCCTCGTCCCAGGTCCTCGGGACTGCTCTCTCCTCGACTGCCAGTGAGGCAGCCGCTGCCTACTCAGCGCCCTGACTCAACTTCCCCATCAGCACCAACACTCCCTTTCCCTCATCTGGAGCCTAAAAGAACAGAACAGGTCGTGAAGCCAGCAAAGAAAAGTTCTGTCGCGTTTGTGAACCTTTTTTTTTTTTTAAATCAAATCAACAACAAACATTAAAACTTTTTTTTCTAAAAAAAAGAACGTTAAAAAAATTTAAAAAGTATATGAGCTTCATGGGACTAACTCATCGCCTTCCCTTGCATACTTCAGATTGTAGCCATACTTTAAAAAAGGCAAAGAGGATAATGACATTTTTATCAGTATTGTGAATAAACTTGAACACAAATACAGAAGTTCTATGTCCTGTCTTCAGTTGTAGAAGTTGTCTCTGCAAGGTGCCCACTTGAACTTCCTCTGATGACACAATCCACACTTCTATAAGGGAATCAGTGTTCACGTCTCTGTATATATTTATTTATGTGTAATTTAATGGGATTTGTAAATATGGTGAGTCTGTTTTAAACTTTTTTTTATTTATCTGGTGATCTCGTTTACCTCCTGTTTAGTGGGTTTTGGGTCCCCCCTATTACTTCTTCACGTGGTTTTACTTACTTAGAAACCCAGGGTTTGGGTGATTTCCCCCTCCCCTTCTGGAGTTCATGAATTTAGTAGCCCCTTGGTAGCATGTTAATGATGATAATGAAACAGCTGAACAAAACTTTTTAAAAGTAAAATAAAATTTTATATATAATTAGAATTAACATTTAGATTTTCATTGAACTGAAAGGAAAAACAGAGTGATATTGGGACATCATTGGAGAGATTTTTTTTTTTAATGGTTTGATAACCCTCCTATGGAATCGTGGGGGAGAAAAATAAAGTTTACTTGAGTTCATTGTGCTCCCTTAAAAGCGTCCTCTGAGCAATAAATGAATATTGTCTTTAAACCAAGGGTTAGGGATTTCTCTGTGCGCCCCCCCCCCCGTTTTGTTCAGCTTCAAGCGTTTGCGACCACCTGGTATTCCGTGTCTTCACTGGCCACACTGGAAGCAGTTCTAGATGTGCTGTGCTGAGTTCGCTGGCAGTCCTTTCCATGCCTGTCAATGTATCATAGTCCTTTGTTGCCCAGATAAATAAATATTTGATACGCTTTATGTCGATTTTTTTTTTATTCAGTGGCTGTCTTTACCCAGGCGTATTTTTGTTCTTGGCAGTATTTTTTATTCAGTATGGTTACAGTAATTGAGTTTAACTCTCCCTTGGCAATTGCTCTTTGCAATAAGCAGCTGAACCCATTGTTTCCCTCAAGTATAATAAAAACTTACTTTCAACTTGGAGTTCAGAGCAGGGTATCATTTAGATATTCCACTGAGTCTGTATTCAGACAAATGACACAATAAAACCCAATGTATTCTTTTGGATAAAAGATTGTTTGTACTGCTAAAGGAATGACGCACTATTGCTTCCTGACTGGAGGCATTAACTTTATTATTAAAAATAAAGTTTTATTTTATTTATGTTGATCCTTTAGCTCTTCATTTGCATTTTGGAAGCCAACATATTTAAGCCCTCAGAACTAAACATTAGGAATGACAAAGCTGGTGGCATGTGGAAGGACCGAAGACGCTCTCCCTCCCATAACTGCATTCCAATCTGTCTCAGAAGAAAGCTCAAATGGGAAATGATTAGTTCATTAGCACAAAGGAGATGCACATTTTCATCTTTGCTTGTTTGCCTAGGCTTTTATGGCTTAAGCTAACCCTATTTCCCTGGGAGGAGGAAAGGTGCCAGAAAGGTATGTGGTCCACAGAAAGAGAGGCCAGTTGCCCCCATTTGCTTTCATATTTCATTTGGAGATGAATTTGCTACTGGAGCCAGTAGAAGGGAATGGCAAAGTAGGTGGATCCCTAGAATCTCCGACACTGCACCCCCTCCTCAAATGCAGACACACCCTTTTCTATCTCCACTGGTCCCTCTTTGGACCTTTAGAAACACACTGTCTCAGAAGTGAGGTGGAGGGGGTTGGGGAGGGCAGCCCATGCAAAGCTTTCCTATCTGTCTTCCACAATAACAGGACTGTGTGTCTGATCTGGGGGAAAGGAAGGACCTTCTTGCACAGGAAGAGTCCAGAGCTTTTGTAAATGGAATTTGTAATTCTTTGCCTTGGAAGTGAGGTGGCTTTTTATTTGACTTATACTTTTTTTTTTTTTAATTTTAACAGAAATACGCAGGTTGGCTAGGTGGAAGGTTTAGAGGGAACCTGTGTAGATGGCCATGCTGAGAAGAAATGACTTGTGTTCCTGTGCTTTGGCATGCTGAGGACTAGGAAGGCAAAGGTCTTTCCTGAGTGTCCATTTTGCAACCTTTTCCTTCTAATCTCCTTATGGAAGGCAGTGTGAAATCAATCTCCACAAACCAACGAGAATCGGTAGGGTCTAAATTCTATTTTCCAAAGCCAGAGAATTCATAACAATAGTGGGTTAAAAAACATTTCAAATGGAAAGTGTATTCTCAGAACGCAACGCGGCGATTGTTTTTTATAAAAGCGGTTATTTATTATTTCCTAGAGAGACTGGTTAACTGTAACGTAGATGTAACAAAATAATGAGGCGAATGAACCCTAACTGTACATACTGTTGACAGAAATGAAATGCACACAGCGTCGTAGCAGGTGAAGTGAAGCATTGTCTATCAGGACTGTTTTTCTTGGCTGCATCTCAGATTGTGTGGGGGATCCTAACCTCAGGCACAATAGCATTCGTAAA
The DNA here is from genome assembly GCA_004026605.1 of Ondatra zibethicus. Taxonomy (NCBI): domain Eukaryota; kingdom Metazoa; phylum Chordata; class Mammalia; order Rodentia; family Cricetidae; genus Ondatra; species Ondatra zibethicus. Next base: position 131,101 of record PVIU01002255.1, on the reverse strand, counting down.
CAGCCATACATTGCTGCTCTTTCTCCAATGACACATAAATACTCATTTTAAAACGAAAACAATCTTATTAAATACCATTCATTCATAGCTAGATTTACAGATGCTTGTTATGTTGGAAAACCTGAACCCAATATAATCTTTACCTCCCAAGAAAGATAGAAAGGAAATGGTGGCTCGAACAGGACAAGGTAAAAATAAACAATGGTTCACAAATGCAGAGAATCAGTAATTTTTATTTTGCAGTTGGACTCATGATATTGCCATTGTTTTTAAGCAACAAAATTAAAAGGAGTTATGAATATTTAAGGGGAGTGGTATACAGGAGGTGATTATAATTTTTTTTTCAATTGAGCTAACCAAGGGCTATGTGAATTTTGGCTTTTTCTGTGGTAACTTAATCCTCCCAAATGCGTGAGGATTGCTTAACAGGCCCAGTGTTTACATGCTAACAACAGATTTTCTTTGGATTAGACCAGATCAGGGTATGTAGTTGAATTATAAAGATGCTCGCCAGACTATGCTAATTACCACACCCAATTTTCATGGAAACACAATGCTATTTCTAGGTGGCTAGTCAGAGTCACCCCCTCTATACTCCCTTTAAAAAGCACAATCCAACCCACTCCTCCCCAAAATCGAATATTAATACAATTTGTGTTCTTGATGGAACTACCATCAGGACTGCAATGCCCCGCAGCTGAAATAATATTTAAAATAGAAGGGATTTGACATTTGAGAAGTCAGTGGCTGAAATACCCAGTTGTACTTAGCTAATTCAGTCCTTAACCTCTGGTTTCAAATAAATCAATTACAGTCGATTCCACTTCAGTTCAGAAGTGCACAGGGTTTTAGTTAATTGAATACATTTTATTCACTTGCTAGGAATATTCATTTATCAAAATTCCAAATTTAATGTACGTTTCTTTACAACTCAGGTTATGTTAGACTGCACAATCAAATCCAATTTACCTGGATTCCTACAAATCCTGTTTAAAATCTAAATTTTATCTACTCTAAAAAAAAAAAAACAATGACTCCAGTTCCTTCAACCCAAAGGGTGTTCCCAATAATTCTATGTAAGGCAGGAGAGTTTCCTCATAAAGAAAAAAAAATCATATGGTCATTAGGCTTGTTCTAAGTTTAAATAGGTTAAAAACAAAGCTGGATTACTTCATTTTTAAAAGTATAGTCTTGAAATTAAAAAAAAATGACCTGCACGGTTTCTATTAGAGTTTTGCTTTGTTGGATAGGTACACAGCATTTTGTGGTCTTAAAGCCATAGGCTACCTTCTTAACTCTAGCTCTTCCCTTGTCTCCCACCCTAGGGCTTCTTGAGAAGTCCATGAATAAGTAGGAAGTGTTAAGCAAAGCAGTACAGTTGCATGTGCCCAAATGAAGTTGTGCTTTAAGCAGATATTGATGTATGCAGTGTTTTATATTTATTGTTTGCAGCATCCTGCTGGCAGCCGTTTACTCTTTGGAAAGGAAAGGGGTTAATTAGCGTCATTATCAATCACTAATGCTTGCCTAACGTGTCCAAAGAATAATCAAGTTAGAGGAGGGCATGAAGCCAACAGCTGCTTCAGCCCAGTTACAGATCTTTTAAGCCACTCAGTGATGGGGTGGAGGGGAGGCTGGGTGTGGAAGAACCTTCACTGCCTGGGTAAAAAGGCTATAAAAATCAGGTCCACTCACTAGAGATCCGAGAGGCAGAAGTAACAACACAAATAACCAGCATTTGCATCTCTGAGTTACATACAGGTGCAGAGATGGCTGCGACCAAGACAAGACGATTGAAATTTGTTCTTATTTATTTGATTATCCAAACTGGAGACTTGAAGAAACAGATCCACGTTTCCTTATTGCTAACTGCTGAATGGGAAGAGGGAGGGAGGGAAGAAAGGAAGGAGGGAGAGAGAAAAGATAATCCATGAACACAAAAGCCACCTCCCAGTAAAGGTCAATCGGTCACCGAGCCAGTGATGACAGCATCTCTCACACTTCTGTATCCTGTCTTAGGATATATTAGAATATCTGTCCTTGTAACTTTCAATGAACCACTCTTTTCTAGACTAAACTTGGCTCAATAGCTGAACTGTACAAATATGTCACCTCTGCTTCCTGCTATTCTTAATGACGCTGTCCTCCCTTTGGCCCACCTGGGACTAGAAACTGAAAGTGTATCTCTCTTGAGCATTCCTTCTAGGAGAAGCAGATCCTTAATAACCCAGGGAACCACGAGTCAGAACTAAAGGTGTCCTTAATGATCGTAGTTGAGTTAACTGCCTCTCCGGAGGTAGGGATGAACTAAGTCAAGACAGACAATTTAGAAACAAGTGAGCAGTGCAATTGAATGGAACTTTGATGTGAGGACATAGATTAGACATATTCCCAACCAAATCAAGCTATCTCCAAAGAAATAATTGGACTGCAGGGTTCTCTATAGAGTGGGGAGAAAGAAGAATGCTGGACCAGGAAACTGTGTAATTCAAGTATGTGGACAGTTCCCAGTTTAAGACAAAAAGTCTGCTGTATATAAAAAGAGGAAGAAAATGGGGTTGTAGGATGGGTGGAGGGGCTCAGAGACAAAACTTTATGTTTTGCAAGGTTGTGCTTTTGTTTTGTCTTTCATGGCTGGAGCAAACTGTGGAGCAGCAGACAGTTGAAGGACATGAGATTCCCATACTTAGAGCATGTTCTTGCTTCCTCTCTGTCTTTCACAGGAATAGTAAGTCTGCTAATCTTGAGCTTTGTGGATGGACTTTCCATTCCCACAGTACCATTAACTTTGAAGTGGTGATATTTTCAATTGCAAGGAAGGATTTCTTTTCTTTTTCTAAAGTGACTCAAACCATGCAATGATTTGCCCCATGGAAATAAAGGTCGTGTTTTGTCACTGAGGAGGAGGAGGCTCTGTGGTAGGGCACTTTGCTAGCTCTTGGGGTGCTAAGGTCCATCAGCAGCACCTCAGAACCAAAACCAGACAAAGACGACCTCCACCTTTTGAGCTCCAATAGCAATCTTACACACAAACCCTCCAAGTGATCCCATCCATTGAGTCAATCAGACTTTCAGCTTCATCAACCTGGGCCACTTTTTCGGTCCAGGAACAAATCTTTGGGTACTCTCTCTACACCATTGCTCTTTAAAACTCCAGTGTATCCTGGGGATATGGAACACACACACACAAACTAAATTTAGCTAATACAGCTTAAAATAATTTTTTTTTCCTGAGGCACCAAGTTAATGCTAGGATCAAATTTCCGTTTGCTTTGTCAGCTACCAAATCCTATTTCAAGATGCCCCTTGTCTTTTTTGGAGCCCCAAGTCTGGGCTGTGCTTTTGTCTACAGAAGGGAATCATCCTGGGAGGGGGCAGTACCTTGTGCACCTCCTGGTGGGGTTTTATCCAGCATTCCCACGACTGGCCTACTGAAGAGGCACTCCTGCTAAAGTCACCCGGCTCCCCCCACCCCATTTCCACAAGCCACCCTGGTTAGAGCTCCTTGTACTAGGAACAATTCACAAAGTGATTTTGTTGGTCCTGAGGTGGAGGTGGAGGTGCTAGCCCAACCTGGGGTGCCCATGGGGCTAGGGAGGGACAAGGTTGGCAGCTACAGTTAGGAGAATGCGTCTGGGAGTGTCCAGGTTAGATTCAAATAAACTGAAGCACAGGTCTGAGAAAGATGTTTGAAACCCTTTTGAAATTCCTCCACCTCCAGGATTATTTTCTGCCTGGATGGGGGTGGTGGTGGTGGTGGGGTTCAGAGAGAGCTGGAAGTTTTGGAGTTAGGGTTTTAAGGGCTCCTTTTTTGGTGGGATCGACTCTAATTAATGACTGCAGGCAGGATTTGTGAAACTTTTTGGCTCCTCCAGACCCAGGACGTCACCATGTTCCCTCATCCCTAGCCCAGGACTGTAAACAGGCCGGCTCCCCGTGCGCACCCTTTCTCTCTGCCACTGCCTTCTAGGAGCTGTCAGCCTTTAGCCCCTTGCACCGATTTCTGCCCCACACTTGTCCCTAGGCCTTTCTTCCCCTACACCTAGAGCGTGCCGGTCCAGGGGCCCTTGTCCATTGACTCTACACTGTAGCCATCAAGATCTCTCTGTTTATTTTAACAATTTAATTCACCTTCCAATACCGGTTTGAGAGAACATCTCAGCCTAAACTAGTTAATAGTGTGGAAACGTCATTCATCTGACTTGTTCTGGGTTTCCACACCCAAGCCTGAGTGTCTCAGTTGTACGACCCTAGAAGAAAGGCTTCGGTGGCACAGATATTTGGCCCATTTGCACCTCTGAGATACTCCCTCTCCACTTCCTCTCCTTCCGGTCGGTCTGTCCATCCTTCCCTCCTTCCTCCTCTCTCATCCTCCTCCACCTCTCCCCTACTTCTTTCCTCTTTCTCTATTCTTTGTAAAACCCACTCTGACTTTTCGGGGACGGGGGCGGGGAGACAAGCTGGGTTGTGTAAGGGAGGGGGGTTTCGCAGATAGTTGATATTCCGGGTCCAGCCGCTTTCCGCGTTCCCATTCTCTAAGCTCAGCCGGGGGGAAGTGTCGCCCCGGGCCAAACATATGCTTCTTTCCAGCGCGCTAATCCACCTTCAGCGTGGAGGCGTAATTGCTCGAGTGTCCATGGATTCTCTGCGCTTTGTCCCTCGCTGGCTCCCATCAGCCCTGGCACACGCCATTTCAATCAAATCTTTTCAGAAAACTGTCTCCTTTTATCAAGTCCCAGCCCGTGCGAACGACGGGAGCATTTAACAAAACACCCTGAGTGTTCTGCCGGCCTCCCTTGGCCCTGAGCAGGAAGCTGAGTTCATAGCAACAACTTTTCACCGAGTTGGGGGGGATGGGGGGATGGAGAGAGAGAGAGAGAGAGAGAGAGAGAGAGGGCCAGAATCAGCAGGCCAGACCCAAAGCCGAACTCTCCTCGTAAGCCCCCGGTGTCAGGTGTACTGGAAAGAAAAGGTCAAAGGTCGCATTCAAAGCGGAAAACGTGTTTCATCTCAGTTATTTGTTTATTTTTTTTCCTTGGAAATCTCAGAAATGAATTGCTTCTGCGTACCGTTTGGCCAACCTGGTGGGATGAAAAGACCGGCAGAAGCCAGTTCAGCAAAGACAGCGGAGGGCAAGGAGAGGCCTTGCCTGAAGGACGTCACTGGAGGGCTCTGCCTCTGAAAGCTGAGACAAAAATTCCTGGGGCTGATTTCTACGTACATATCACATCTCTTCTGTTGCCAGTGACAGGCGCCAATAAAAGTTGTTTGTGGCCCTTTCTAACTGATAATACCACCCTCTTGGTAACCGTGAATGCTGCACACACTTTATTCAATGGTTTCACAGTATTCTGAGTTTTTGGAGAAAAGAAGGGGAGGTGATGACAGAGTGAAAAAAAAAACGCTAGAAAAGACCCCCGAGAAACAGATTAAAAATTATTTTTTTTAATGCTTGAGGAAAAAACAGAAAGCAAATATATAAAAGAAGCATGAGGCTTGGTTTTGTGTAGCAATTATGCAAATACACACAGGCAGAAGCCACTGTAGTTCTGCTAGGAGAAAGATCCTTGCTGCTAACTAATAAAATGAGAGCATGGGATAAAGAACAGATTTCAAACCCCAAATCACTCTGCATCGAGACTGAGTTCCATGACATGGGTAGTTTCCTTTCTGCGACCATTTGTCTCATGATAGTCAAGAGGAAGAAGGCAGTGCTATTGGGCATACCCCTCATCCTGCAGATTAAGAATCAGCAAGTCTTGAAGTTGTGAAACTCCCTGGAGCATTTGGGCGGCTCTCCCGCTTGCCCATTCTTAGGCCCAAGTACTTGATCTGGTGAGGTCTTCACAGCTGCACGGATCTTCAACATCAACTCCACTGGCCTTTTTCCTAAGTCTGAGGAAACTGTTGGGGGCAGCTGACTAGGTCACACAGTTGAGTCCAGTCAATGGCTGGGTGTTTTAGGTCAATTTCCACAATGACATTTTTAGCCCATGTTTGGAAACATGCTTCTTTAAATCGCTAAAATGTTCAGACTCTGATGGGAAAAGAAGGGTGTGTGTAATGGGTGGGGGGTTGATTCCTCCAGGACCTAGACAATGGGAAGTATTCTTTGCTGGGCAACATCAATGTTGTCAGTGATTGCAAGTAGGGAAAGGATGGTTTCTCTGGACATCCCAGTCATGATGACTGTCTGGAGAATGGTTTTAAAATCGGTATTTTGGCCAGGCGGTGGTGGCGCACGCCTTTAATACCAGCACTTGGGAGGCAGAGGCAGGCGGATGTCTGTGAATTCGAGGCCAGCCTGGTCTATAAGAGCTAGTTCCAGGACAGCCTCCAAAGCCACAGAGAAACCCTGTCTCCAAAAAAAAAAAAAAAAACCATAAATAAATAAATAAAATTGGTATTTATTTGCTTAGCCCACTGCCCCTCTTTTGTACCTGCACCTACATGGTCAGGGCTGTGAGTTCAGAAGAAACGGTAAGAAGGGAAGGAGGCCAGTAGGAGCCACCAGGATGGCAAAGGCTAAGAACACCTAGTGAGGAGGGGAGAGCGCACTTTAATAAACACTGCAGAGTCTTCCTCTTTCTCTCTCTGCCTTCCATAGCCAGGTGGATGAAAATGTTCAGCAAGACAATGCTTCAAAAAAGGAAAGGTGTTCCTCCAAGTATCAGGGATTATAGGAATAAAAAGCCCCCCTCCCCCCAAAACTGAAGTCGTTTCTTCCTCGCTAAAATACACTTGAGGGTTCCCCTGATGTTCGTGGAACGGAAACCGAGTGGGTTTCTCTGGTTTGGTTGTTGAGGTAAGGTCTCAGACAACCTAAGCTGGCTTGCTCTGGGACTGAAGATGACCTGGAGAGCTCGCTGCATTTTGCCTGCCCCTGCCCATGCTGGGTTCATAGGCCTTTGCTTCCAGGCCTGGTTTGAGTTTTTCCTCTCTTTTCATCATGTCATATGATCAGGTAGTTCCATCTTCTTGTATCAACTGGAATGAGATGGGCTTGGGGGAGACCCATAATTAGGAAACGGTGTGGTTGCGGGGCGTGTCTAACCCGCACTGAAACCACACCTGTGAAAGCTTTAAGAACAAGAGACCAGAGGAAAATTTAGATCAGGAAAACCTAAAATGAAACCAGCTCCCCAATAACAAGATCATTTTTTTAAAGAGGAGTTCTACCTTTTTAAATGTGCAAAGGTCGAGACCTTGACGACCCCCACACAGAATACTATTTTCTAACTCTGGTTAGAAAGGCAAGCAACATCCTGCTGGTTGGGCTCAGCGAGACCAGAGGAAAGGATTCCAGGAGTGGCACTCCCTTATAATCTTCAGGGGCGCCTGTGCTTCCCAGGGACTGAGTCAAAGAGGGGAGAGCCACCTGCTTGCTATTCAGGGGGCCTTTTGTTCTAACCAAAAGTAGCAGACAGGGACTGACTGGGTATTGGATTTGGGGATGTCTTAAAAATAACACGTCCTCTATATACTCTCTAGTTCAGGTCCCAACCCTTAGCTAAGAGTGTCACAGCCAGTGACAATCAAGCCAGTGAGTAATTGTGAGGTGTCACTTGGGGGGGGGATGGAGTGTGAAAGTTTGAGAGCGTTCTTTTGAGGGAAGGGATGAGAGGAAACAAGAGTTCAGATAACTCTTCTGACCCCCTATCGCCCCCCCCCCAGCATTTTGGCTGAGCTTAGTGTTTCTTTGTATTTCCCTCCTCTGCTGAGGGAACCTTAAGAGCCCTTCCACAGGCTTAGGTTTAACCACAGCCTTTACTGAATCTGGTTTATGGAAACCAGACTTCTCCAAGAGCCTGGTCTTCTGGCAGCAATTAGTCTGGCTTTTCTTTAACAAAATTCTTTGTAATGCCATTCAGAAAACTGGTTGGTAGGAGTTTGTGGTACTGTGTGTGTGTGGGGGGGCAGTGAGTATGGAATGGGTGGGGGCTGGCGTTAGAGAAGGCCAATTTGTATGATTTGGTGGAAAAAATTCTCAGTGTTAGCACATTAAGTTGGGGAGCTGTGAAATATTTAATTAGTGCCCTGGCTGGAATCCTATTAAAACCGGCCTCTATTTTAGAAAAGGCTGTTTGTCTCTTTCCTATGAGCAAAGTAAGGGACAGCATTGTCTCCCTGCTTTGCTACCAAATGATTTTAAACGTTTTGCTAAGGCAGGCTAAGATCGGGGCTACAGGAAGGGAGCGAAGGAAAGACCCTATTAGTGAATATCGGGGAGAATTCTGCAGGCACGTGGGAGGAAGGGCAGCGAACACCTTGGGGTGGGGAGGGTCAATCGTCTGTCTTCAGGTCGCCAGCAGCTTCCCTGTTCTTGAGGGTTGGGAAGTCAGCACAGTCCTAGACACCCTTCCCCCTACCCATGTCTTAAAACTCAACCCTACAACACATACACAGTGACAACAAACAAGAGATCCATTCATCGGGTCTGCCACCTTCTCCGGTTGGTTATGCAAATATTAAATTGAATCAACTGGCTAGAACGTTCAGCCCGTTGCTGAAATATGATAGAAAAAGAAGTTGAGTATTCCAAGGAAATTGATTCCAACAGTTCATTTTCAGTCTTCCAGTCGGCGTGGATGTCTGCGTGTCTGAAGGTGGAGAGACACAAATACATCTTGTTGGAGTTGAGGCTGCCGCTCCGCAAAGCAGCGGGCAGTTTTGGAGACCCACCCCCTCCGTTTGCTCCTGGGGAGATAAGAATTCAAGCCTTTTCGCAGGCAGCGCAGAAAACTCTGGGCTGCTCATCCCTGGGGCAGAGGACTTCCCTCTGAGCCGGAGTTTTCTTGGCTAGGCTATCGGCGACTGGTGATCGGTCCTGATCGGTCCGGCCAATTTAATTGAGAGTGCTCCTTAGGCGTGAAGGCACCAGCTTCTGCCTTCAATCCTGCCCCAAGGAAAGAAGGAAGGCGGAGAACGACCTAGAGCAAATATACTGACTCCCAGCACTGGGACTTCCTTTAGTTTATACGGAGCAGCATGTTGTTTCAGAAAACCAGAATAATCTTTCTCTTTTCTAGGCCTCCGGAGACTAAGATTTCTCAAACTTAAGAACAACTTAACGCCAACAGTACCTCAGTTTCCCTATTTCAGAAACCAAAGGGGAAAGTTTCTTGGGGTGGGTGGGTGGGAGGGCAGGGTTATGCTTGATTCTCAGGCCGTCAAGGAGCAGCAGGCTGGCAGGAGGGGAGGACCGGAATGGGTGAGAGAGTCCAAGCCTTGTTGCCCGGCTAGGGACACCCCCCTTCCCCCGCAGAGTCCCGGGCACCCAATCGCAACCCAGAACATCCAAGGCGGGTTGCAAAGCTGGCGGCTTTCCACTAGCAACGTCTCCATCCCAAGCGTCAGGGGAAAAAAAAATCCAATCTTTCTGTAACCCAATACATCATTCCAATAAGAATGACTTCACTTTAATAAAGATTTAATACGCTAAATCTGTCTTTGTCGCTGATTGATGTTTCTTTGTCCTGAAGCCGATTTGGGTTTTACTGATCAGGAATTCAGAGGGCGAAGCTGTAATTCAGACTCGGGGGTTGTTGTTACTTTTGATAACACTCGCAGAAGAGGAAAACGTCCCCGTGTGCTCACGACCATGCACACGCGCTCGTAGGCCGGCCGCCTTGCTGTCTTTGGGTTCCGGGTACCCGCATCTAGAAAGCTCTCTCGCGAACTGCCCGGGACTTGGGGGAAGGGAGTTGGAGCACGGAAAGGGAGGGGGAGGAGAAAAAAAAGGGGAAGGGAGGAGTGGGGAGGCGAGGGGAGGGGAGGGGTGGGACGTGGAGCACCACGTCTGTCGGAGAACCATTTGCTCTGAATCACAAATTTTCACGGCTTAGAAAGAAAAGGTAGAGCTAATGTCTAGCTCAATTAATAAACATGGTAATTTCACACCCGGAGAAGGACATAATTTCATCCGAGCGCTATCGGCGCCATCACAAAGGGTCAGGGCGCAGCTGCGGCGAACCCGGATCATTACCGAGTCGCCGAACAGATCCCGCGCCCCGGCCCAGCGAGCGCCTCCGGGCGACGGATGGCTGCGGGCGAGGCCGGGGCTTTCCCCGATAAAGGACTTACCCACCGTGCGAGGAATGGAGCGGCTTTCAGAGCCCCGGTAATCAGCTCGCAGACGTAGCGCCCGCCACAGGCGCCCCCTCCCCTTCTCGTGTACTTTTTTTTTTTAAATAAAAGATGCCACAACCTAGCACCCTCTCTCCATCGCCTCCGTGTCTCTTCCATCCTTTTCTTAGAAAACAACGATTGCCATAATGAATGTTCGTGTTCACACACCATTTTTATTTTTGAGAGGTTTCCTTTAATGTACTGGCCATAGAAAACCTATTTTATCTGGACATTTCAAGACAGTCGTAGTTGATAAATTTCTGATGTCAAGATTTGGGTCCAGGAACCGGGAGACAAAGATATTAGCTTCAAACTCATAATCTTTTAATCACATTGCACTTTAAGTGAGCACGAGTGATTTCACCCATCAGTGATTTATTTAAACATTTGGGGCACAATTGCTTGTGTCCTACACGAATACCGACCGGAGCATGGTTGGTTAAAAAGAAACCATGAGTTTGAGGAAGCCGAACCATCTCCATGACGTGCCCCAGCCCAGAATCAAAATTCATGTGTAATCAGGACCCGCAGGGCCCTTCTGCTCAAAGCGATGGGCCCCAAAGGCAAATCTACTTGAATCGCAAGAGGAGCGACGTTCCCTCTTTTCTGGGTTTATATTTTTAAAGCAGATCTTCAAAGCTAAAATAAATGCCCATTAAATAGCCGCATGCAAATGGGACAAGGTAGGGCCGCTAAACACACAAAGCCCATCATCTCAAATAAAACAGAAGCATGATAGATGACAACTCGGATGCTGGGGTGTTTGGAAAAAAATTATAGTTGTCCAATCTCCCAGGTATCTGAATTATTGAAGAGCGATGTGCATATTTCAACGAGAGAAGGTGGCTGAGGTTAGGGACCAGTGGTTGGCGTCGGTAAAGCCATAGAATGATATATTTGGGGCGGGGGAGACTCCCCAGCGAAGAATTGTTAACACATTCTTCTCTTGGCTGCAAAGGAGACAGAGTTACTCTGACAGTTGTGGGACAAATGGGTAAAGAAAATGAAACATTTTCTGTGGCCGGGGATCTCCCGTTTCTGCCCAGGGTCGGCCGGTTCTTCCTGTGGGCTGACCACTAGGTCATCCGAGACAGGCGCGATCGGCCAGGGGCAGCACAAGCCAGGGGTGACTGTTCAGTAGAGCGCTGAACCTTCATGGTGGCCTGGAGCTTCTGCTAGTGTGACCCTATAGTGTTGGGTTCCCGGGAGACAAGCGCTTGGAGTCTGTTCTTTGTTTTCCTGACCTAAGGGTGAAGCAACCTTGCGAGGCAGGAGCGGTTGACTCCATGGGTGGAGAGAACGAGGCTAGCATAGCAGGGTAACGGTGCTGAAGCTGTACTATTTCTAGGGATTAACTCAGGCAGGGCAGTGTTAAAGAAAGTGGGAAAAGGAGTTCCCAGCATCCAAACAAGAACATCTCAATCTCCCTCCTCCCTTTCCTTTCCCTCCTTCCTATCCACCCTCCTGTTTCTTATAAACACACTGGATATATTTCGAAAAGGAAAAGGAACCTGTTATGTACTCAGTCCCGTGCTTGCCCAACATGCTGGAAGCCGTGGGTTCGAATCCTAGAGCCACATAAACTGAATATGATGGTGTATTTCTGTAAGCCCAGCGCTCTGGAGATGGGCTAGAAGGATTGGCAGTTCAAGGTTGTCATAGGCTACATACAGAGTTCCGGGTCAGTCCGTGATACGTGGGACCTTGTCTCAAAAATGGAAAAAAAATAGTGGAATCAAGGATCCTTACAAATTCCTTACTCATAGTCATTTTGGGGATAGTGGATGTGAGGTATGGAATCAGGTTTAATGGCCTCTAATCTGTGAGGTGGCCCCAGACCCCCCCTTTTGATGAGCTAGGGATGCCAGGAGGGTCCACGTTTGTCTCAGGCATGGGAAGAAGCCTGGTGTTTCCCACGCATTGGATCCCAACCCCAAACTTGGTTCCATCTTACTCTTCCAGTCAAGCTCAGTGGATTCGTAACAGCGACGACAAAGAGTAATTACACATTAGAAAACAAAACAATCATTACACCACCCAGTCCACACACCAGTCAAGGGAGCCCAGTCCCCCGCTGCCTGGAAACAGCTAAGCCCGGGGCGCCCCGCGGCTGACTCAGCAGATCCCTGCAGCCTGGAGTGTGTGTGTGGGGGGTCTATACAGACCTCTTCCCAGAATAGATGGCAGATGTTTTTGGGCCTGTCCTGGTCACCTGGAGGCTTCAGAGGTTCCACTAATACCATCTGATTTCAGAGCTGTCTGAACGGCATGCTCCCAGGATCAAATAACTATTTTTTTTTCTTCTCTTTCTTTCTATTTTTTTGGGAGAGCTTTTGCTTCCTTGTCATAGGGAACATACAGATTCTTGGGTCTGAACTACTGTTTACATTCAGTCTAGAGAACGAGCTGGAGCCTTTGCATGTTAATTTCTCCCAGCACCTGTCACCCGGGTCCTTAGTGTCCTCAGGCAATGACATCTTGGGGCTCTGGTGAGGCGAGGCGTATTTCCTTCCTCTTGGGCGTTTAGGGGCGGATCTACCTAGAAAGGAGAGTATCTCTAGCTATGTTGCCTGACAGTTTGGCCACACCCCCAATTTCCCTGGACCAGCAGTGGAAAAAAAAACCTCAGTTGCGCCCCAGGACCAGGGTTTAGCAGTGCTCTTATTTATAGGAGTCCTGGCCTGAAAGTGGGCGAGGCATTTCAGGTACAGCCACAATGGAGGTGTTTCCCCTCAGTCCAGAAAAAAAAAAATCTCCTATCTCCGTTTGGAGCATTTTGTGTGCACGAAACACAATGGGATCATATAACTCCCATACTGAAAAGACAGAGCCAAGGCCTCTCTCCTCCAGTGTCAGGAAGCCTGGCTTCCCAGATGCTGGAGCCCTATTCAAGGTCAGGTAGCCTGAGTCCTCTTAGGTCCCAGATGTGTGTGGTAGCCAGCTGCAGATAGTAACTGCATGCGGCCCTCAATCAGGTCCCATCACAAAGGAGTCTGATTTGGCCCAGGAGGAAAGGGTTTGTGTACCTAGGCTCTGGGGAGTGCTAAAAGCCCACAGCTTGTGTGGGAAACCTACCCTCCCTCTAGCACAGGCCTCTCTAGGATTCCAGGGACCCAGTTGTATGTGGGCAGCTCTCCTTTCACCCCCTACCCCCCAGGGCTAAGAGAAGGACAAAGGACCTACAAAAAGAAAAAAAAAAAACAAAAAACAACAACAACACAACAACAAAATATCAGCTTGACCCCCCCCCCCACCAAAGAACACTGTTTAATGAGGTGGAAAATTCTTCCACACAAATTGCTTTTTCTACTACTTTATGAGAGTTCATAAATGTTAATGAAATCCAGTTACCAAAAAGTAACCATACATCACTGCCGCTGAAGGGAGGCAGAGGAAGGAAGGTGCCACTTAACCCCCACTCATAATTAAAACAGCAGCTGTAACAATGGCCTTACCACTGACCAGGTGGCTGAGGCCCAGGGCAGCAGTGCTCCATTGTAACCCTTCCAGATAGGCCACTGGTGGCTTCTTCTCTAGACACGGACTAGGCAGCCTCCCTGACAGGTGCATCAGCAGCAGCAACAACAAACATCTAGAGGTGCGGAAGACAGCAGGTCAGAAGGAAACCAGAGTTTGGAATTGCTCCTTTTTGTCAGGGAAAGCTTGCTATAGACTCAAGATTCATCAGACCCTGTGTGGAGAAAGGCGCCTTCCCACTTAGAGGAAGAGGACAGCCAAGCTCAAGGTTCAGGAAACCAGAGTATGAGCTCCAGAGGAGGTGAGTTTCTTCTCCCCCTCTACCCTCCTCCCCCTTCCCTCCTCCCTTTCTTCCTTTCTCTCTGGGATTGAACCCAGGCCCCATCAGATGCTAAGCACCAGTTCTACCACTGATCTACACTCCAACTTTATTTGGGCATTTTTATGCCTGCCTTGGTGTGTGTTGACAAAGTGAGGGATTGAGAAGATCTACGGCAGGAGGTTAACTAAATCGGGTTAAAGAAATCTTGATAACGTTCCAAAGTGAGACTGTGAATCTCAAGGTCAGTATCCCACACATGCCTTTGATCACAAGGTTACAGTAAGCAAATTGTACTCCGATGCTTCCTCTGTCTGCTTCTGTCTTCCTCTGTTTTGTTTGGCTGAGACAGGGTCTCAGGCAATCCAGTCTCCCCTCAAACTTGACATGGCAGTGAGACCAGCCTTGGACTTCCAATCTTCCTAATTCTACCTCCTGCAGAGGTAGAAATCAAAAGTCATTTTGAGCAAGGCGGTGGTGACACACACCCTTAGTCCCAGTGCTCGGGAAGAAGAGGCAGGCAGGTCTCTGTGAGTTCGAGGCCAGCCTGGTCTATAAGAGCTAGTTCCAGGGCTTTCTCGCTCCAAAGCTAAAGAAACCCTGTCTTGAAAAACAAAAACAAAAAAAAATAAAAAAACTTGACTTGCACATATTAATATTTCATGTATTATTTTTTTATCTATCTATCTATCTATCTATCTATCTATCTATCTATCTATCTATCTATCTATCTATCTTCTAGACAGGGTCTTAATATGTCTCCCCAGATGTCCTGGAATTCACTGTGTAGCTGAGGCTGTCCTAGGACTCAAATTTTCATGTATTTTAAAAGTTAGCTTACAAATTGGTGGGTTTCGTTACAGCTATTTATTTATTTATTTACTTACTTATTTGGTTTGTTTGCTTGTTGTGAGACAGAGTTTACTCTACGCCTCCATCTGGTTTGAAACTCACTGTGTAGATCAGGCTAACCTGGAACTCACAGAGATCAACCTGCCTCTTTTGAGTGCAGGCTAAATACCTGCATCACTACATCCAGTACATTGGGCCATTCTCTCTCTCTCTCTCTCTCTCTCTCTCTCTCTCTCTCTCTCTCTCTCTCTCTCTTTCTCTCTTATACTTTGGTCTTATTCTCACAACCCCCTTACTCCCCTTCCCCATTAGTCCCGTCTCCGTCTTCCATTTTTCTCTTTCTTTTTCTCCTCACAGATAGTCTTCCCTTCCCTTCCACTTCCACACATTCCTATTTCCCTAGTCTCTCTCAGAGTTCTCTCCTTTCCTCTCATGTATTTCAGCCCATCATCTTCAGTCAGCTACTGTGATCAGTGCCTCGGGAGTGTAAACTCTCAGCCATCTTTGATGAGAAAGTCTAGGGTTCCCCCAGCCCTCTGTGGCTACACAAGCTGTGCCACAGAGCTACACCCCAAGACTTTGCCTTTTATCCTTTAATGAGAGAAGGAAAGCTGAAAGGAGGCAAATGCAGTGTCTCTTAGACACGCAGGAATGACTGACAATGCACCACCTGGAACTCGGGTCTCTGGGGCACAAGTCTGGAGGAGTTCCACAGGCATCTGGGCTTTCCTAGCCCTAGTGTTCTTATTGTGGTGAGCCTGCTTGGGAGGTGCTAACCCCGTCCGTGATTGCGTTCTTACACTTATCTTTTCATGCCTTCTTATCTGTGCTGCTTGGACTTCCCAAAGCCCACTCTGCAGCAGCCACAGTTGACTGAGCTTCCACTGAGTGTTGCTTTGGGGTGCAGGAGGTGATGGGCTTGGTGAGAACAAAGTAGAAAGACGGTGTTGGCTAAATGAAGGAAATAGTTGTTGGGATAAGGTGAGTTGTTTTTTTTTCCTCCAGCATCTTGTGGGGTCTTAGGCTTGGCAGGAGTGGGTGAGCCCACTGCCCACCTCCACAATCTTCCTTTGGGTTATCCTCCTCCCTTTTAATTGCAGGGTGCTCTGTTCTGCCTTGCCCGGGCCATTAGCCCTGCTGTTACCTGCGCTCTTAGCAATTGGTCCAGGCACTACAGTGAGAAAGGTTAAGTGTTCATTTTTTTTTGTGCGGAAATTTGCAATGCTGCTCTGAGACGACATAATTACTACTTCCCACACCGTATTGTGTCTAGTAGAAGAATGGCCACAGAGACATCAAACAAACGCTGGGTCTCTGTGACTGCCTCCTGCACCTGTCATCCTTCAAAACGTGGTAAACCTGTGGGTTTTGAAACTCTTTAGTGTCTCTCCACACTAGTTCCTTGTCTGGGGCAACACCTGGAGGTGTCTTTAATGTTTCAAATGCTCATCAATCAAGGAAGAGGCAGATCAAGCAAGACGCTCTGGCTTCCTAAGGGTTACAACCATCAGTTTCCACACTTCGTTCTTGCATCTACTCAAACTTGAATTCTGTTGATAGGATTTTAAAAAGTCTTACTGAGAAATTTCTAGGCTGGTTTTGTGTGTGTGTGTGTGTGTGTGTGTGTGTGTGTGTGCGTGCGCGCGCGCATGTGTGTGTGTGTGTGTGTGTATGTGTGGGGGAGGGGTACAACAAAAGAACAGTAATGTTTTATACATCAAATGGGACTTAGTCATTTTAATATATGGAATTAGGCTAGGGGCTGTGCTCCCAATTGGGATGATGTTGCCCTGAAAGGGGCAAAAATTGTCTCTTGGGGGAACAAAATAATCTCAGCTACTACAATAATCTGTGATCCTCTGTGCTCAACCCTATCCAACAACACTGTATTCCTTCTGATTTAATTTCTCTTGTTAGATTTTAAATTGAATTTATTTTCTTCTCCTTGGAGGAGCTGATAATGAAATAAAAAAGCTGGTGAATTTTGCCATTGGGCAAGCTGGAGGAATTTTACTCAGGAGTTCTGGTTACTTCTGTTTATGACCAGCAGTACTGTGGTGTGAGCACAGTGGTGGAATACATGGGTGAGGCAATGAGCTCAACCTAGCACCGAGGGGGGAAAAAGAGACTTGAGCAATTGGCTAAAACACAGCAATGAGGTGGAAGATGGAAGGTGGAGAGCTGGCTGGTTCAGCAGTTAAAAGCACTGTCTGTTCTTCCAGAGGACCCAGGTTCAATTCCCAGCATCTACTTGGCAGCTCACAACTGTCTATAACTCCAGCTCCAAAGACTCCAATGCCCTCTTCTGACCAGCTCAGACATGTATTTAGTAATATACATACATGTAGGCAAAGTATTCATACACATAAAATAAAAAAATGCATATTTTAAATCATTGGTGATAGGTCTGGAGAGATGACTCAGTGATTAGGAGCATTTACTGCTGTGATAGAGTACCTGGGTTCAATTCCTAACACCCATTGGCGACTTACACCCACCCACAAATCCAGTTCCAAGGGATCCTATGCCTTCTTCTGACCTCCTTAAGTACCAGGCATACATGTGTTGCACATATATGCATACATACAGAGAAAACTCATACACATAATTTATTTTTAAAAATCATTTTAAAAAAGGCAATCCAGGGATGGTTGGACACTCCTTTAATTCAAGCACTTAGGAGGCAGCAGAGACAGGCAGTTCTTCATGAGTTCTAAGCCAGCCTGGCTCATGTCTCCAAAATTTGTCATTATTTTACTAATGAAAAATACCGTATGGTGGGTGTGGTGGTGCACACCTTTAATTCCAGCACTTGGAGGCTGAGGCAGAAGGATCCTGAGTTGGAGATCAGCCTGGTCTACACCGTGAGTTCCAGGACAGTCAGGGCTATATAGAGAAATCCTAGCTTGAACAACAAACAAATAAAACAAAAGAAACAAACAAAAAAGAAAAAAAGCACTTCTGACTGGAGAAAGGGAGTTGTAGCTCAGTGGTGGACTGCATGCTTAGCATACAGGAGTGTTGGGTTCAATCATCAACACTTCCACAAAATAGCCCAGATCTGTGTCTTTGTAGAGACACCCCTACCCCAATATCTCAGAAAATTTAAGTAAATTCTCAAATGCTCCTGTAGCTGCCTCAGACATAGGCTATCTCTGGGCAGAAGCCAACTCCTAGTCTCAGTTTCTCCACTGGAAAACAAAGTTGCTAGGTAAAGCACGGGTACCTTGGAGATGGTCAGGACTCCACAAATGAGTTCTTGCATGACCATTTGCAAACAGATGGCTATGGGGTGGGCAAGCATGCTCCCCTCCATTCACGCAGACGGTAAGGGATCAGATTTTAATAACAGAGACAGCAATGAGCCTCCTCCCTAGGCTGTCTGTAATTTATTCTTTTGGTTTGGAAGTTTTTATTCTTTGGACTAGCTGTAATTACCTCTTCTACATCTTGTCCAAAGCTTAACCTGAGAAATTGCTGAGCTCGAGATGTGGGAGTTTCGGAGACCGGCTTGGAAGGAAATGTTCACTGTATAAAGACTGAAGTGTTGGAAATAAGACAAATTTGGAAAGTGTACTAAAAGCTGGACTCGAACAATCAAGAAAGCAGAAATAATGATAATTACTGAGTAATGGGAGAAGGGCGGCCTGAGGGAGAGGGGCGCAAAAATGGTCTCAGAAATCACTTTACCCGAAATGGCCCCATTTACAAAGAATGATAACAACTCCTGTTTCCCCCTTCACTAAAGTTTAAAAAATAAAAAGCCCTGCCACCCACAAAGCCAGCCTGAGTAGTTGTAAAGTGCCGAAGGAGGCCATGAACCTGGTAGGCTGTGCAAGCAGAAAACCTGCCAACCAAGTACAAAGGCAAGCCCGCTGGGAGTTAGCGACTTCCCAAACCAAGGCCGCGGACTGAAAACAGTATCCAGCTCACAGTGTCTCCCTCTGGAATAGCATTTCAATCCCCACAGGTCAGAGGGCTGCAGAGGGGGCCATGGGTAGATATAAACCGTTACACAGAAACCCTTCGTGTGAAGTGACTGTTTGCCCAGTTGCATACCATAGTCACACAGACAGGGACACAAAAGCCACTTGTTAGTGCTGCAGACGAGGCAGTAAGGGAGGTCTGAGAAGGCTGACCCACATTCCTCAGCTAATGTAACAACAATTCTTCCCATTCACACCATATTAGGACTGACTGTTCAATTGTAGTCACGTTATTGTGGCTGTTACTCCTTTAACGACACCATTTCAAAAGTTTAAAAGTTGACTACTAACATTTGCTTCACTCTGGATCTGATATATATATCAGATCCAGATATATATATACATATATATGTATATATATGTATATATATATATATATATATATATATAGAGAGAGAGAGAGAGAGAGAGAGAGAGAGAGAGAGAGAGAGAAAGGAAGAGGGAGGAAGAAGCACTGGATTGAAAAAGATTACTTATTTTTATTTTCTGTGTATGAGTGTTTGCTGCCACGCATGTATGTATACCATGTGCATGCTTGGTATCTCAAAGAGGCCAGAAGAGGATGTCTGATTCCTTGGAACTGAAATTATAGACAGTTGTGATCTGAACCCCCAACCTCCCACCCTGTGCAAGAACAGCAACTGCTCTTAACCATTGAGCCAGGACACTGGATTTTAAACTTCCAAGTATTTCAAAGGTGTACTGGCTGGTTTTGTGTGTTAACTTGACATGAGCTAGAGCCACCAGAGAGAGGAGCCACAGCTGAGGACACACATCCATGAGGTCCAGCTGTAAGGCATTTTCTCATTCATTGATCAATAGAAGAGGGCCCAGTCCATGGTGGGTAGTGCCATCCCTGGGCTGCTGGTCCTGGATTCTATAAGAAAGCAGGCTGAGCAAGCCAGGGGAAGCAAGTCAGTAATCAGCTCCCTCCATGGCCTCTGCATCAGCTCCTGCTTCCAGGATCCTGTTCTGTTTTGAGTTCCTGTCCTGACTTTCTTCAGTGATGAACAGCAATACTGAAATGTAAGCCTTGAACTTAGAGCTCTGACTGCCTCTGCCTTCCGAATGCTGAGAATAAGGGCATGTGGCACCCACACCCAAGAATAGTTAGCCTTTCCCCAAATACTAAATTGTTGCTGGCTCACAATTTAATTACTCTTTCATTGTCATTTATTTTTATTTCATACACATTTGTGTTTTGCCTGCAAGTGTGTCTGTGTGATGGTGTCAGATCCCTGAACCTGGAGTTCAGGCAGTTATGAGCTGCTTGGAATTGAACCTGGGTCCTCTGAAAGAGCAGTCAATGCTCTTAACTGCTGAGGCTTCTCTCCAGCCCCTGCTTGTTCATTGTAACAAACCAATTCCTCCAGCATATCACCACTGAAGTATCAACTGTTGTGTGCATGGCTGCCTTTTTGCTGCTGAAATCTCCCACGGCTTTCTGGGCGAATGAGTGTCATCAGAATTAATGATGGAATGATTAGGTTTTATTGGATAATTAATAAATGCGGAAAAGGAGGATCATAGCTGATGCTTCTTGCTCCTTTCCTGTATTTGTAAGAGAAGAATACAAAACCGAAATGAGTGGTGCGCTGGGTCAAGGATTCTGGGAGGGGGTGGGATGTGGGTCCCCTTGTAATTGCATCAGAGTAATGAAAACAGCAGAACTGCTGAAGGTTTGTGTAAGCATGCATGCACTTCCACGGTGTGGAGATGTGTGTGTGTGTATTTTAAACTTTGAGTATGCTGGGAAAGAAATACACAAACAAAAATATGCCCCACCTCAGCAAAACCAACTTCAAATTAAGCAGGTATAGACAAAATTCTTCCTCCTTCTTTTATTGAAAATAGATTATTTTCTCACAGGGCATGGTAGCATACCCTTTAATCTCGGCACTCCGAAAGGCAGAGTCAGGTGGATCTTTGATTTTGAGGTCAGCCTTGTCTACAGATTGAGTTCCAAGACAGTCAGGGCTATATAAAGAAATCTTGTCTCAAAAAATTAAAAAGAAAGGAAAAAATAGATTTTTTTTTCATTTAATCGACCCAGATTAGAGTTTCACCTCTGTACTAGCTAGGATTTTTGTCAACTTGACACAAGCTAGAGTCATCAGAGTGAAGGGAGCCTCAATTAAGAAAATGCTTCCATAAGATTGGGCCATAGTCAGTCTTTAGGGCATTTTCTTAATCAGTGATTGATGGGGGAAGCCCAGACCTTTATGGGTGGCGCCATCCCTGGGCTGGTGGTCCTGGGTTCTGTAAGAAAGCAGGCTGAACAAGCCATGAAGTAATAAGCCAGGAAGCAGCACCCTTCTGTGGTCTCTGCATCAGCTCCTGCCTCCAGGTTCCTGTCCTGTTTGAGTTCCTGTCCTGACCTCCTTTGATGATGAACTGTGATGTGGAAACTGAACGAATCCTTTCCTCCCCATGCTGCTTTGGTTGTGGTGTTTCATCACAGCAATAGAACCCTAACAATAGACTTGTTCCCTCTATGCCTCCCAATTACTCCCCACATCCCCTCCCAACTGGACCCACTTTTTTTCTAGAGAAGTTTTTTTTCAAGACAGGGTTTCTCTGTATAACAGCCCTGGCTGTCCTGGAACTATGTAGACCAGGCTGGCCTCAAACTCATAGAGATCTGCCTCCCAAGTGCTGGGATTAATGGCGTGTACTACTACTGCCTGGCTAGAGAATTCTGGTACAGCAAGGTTGTAGAATTTAGCCAGAATAGAGAATGACCCTTTGAAGTCATGTATTAATTAATTTGTGATTAAAATCTTTTAAACTTTTAAATCTCCTGTGTTTCTTTTGACACATGATATATGTATATATTTAAAACTGTAAGAAAGAAAACTCAGAAATTTCTCTGCACCCTGTTTGTGATGGGTTGCATGGAGCTTGTCTCCCAAAATGTAGTAAAGTCCTCTGTAGTTATTCCTTACTCTGTGGATTTGGGGGGGGGGCTACCACCTAGTTCCCAAATAACCACACATGAAGACTTTTTCTTTTTATAAAAGCCTGGTCTTAACTTGGCTTTTATCTTGACAACTTTTCTTGACTTAAATTATCCCATCTACCTATTGTCTCTGAGATTTTACCTTTCCCTATTGCTGTATAACTTTTCTTCCTTCTTATTCCATATCTGGTTGTGTGACTGGTGGCTGGCCCCTTCTTTTCTCACTCCGTGATCTTGCTTTTCCTAGATTTCTTCTCCTCTTTATTCTCTCTGTGATGTGGGATTCCCTTCTGTATACTGTGAATGTGTTTTGTTAATGAATAAAGCTGCTTTGGTCCTATAGCAGGGCAGAATAGAGCTAGGCAGGAAAACTAAGCTGAATGCTGGGAGAAAATAGGCAGAGTAAAAAAGAGACACCATGTAGCTGCTGGAGGAGAAAGATGCCCATGTGCCATTACTGGTAACCATGAGCCTTGTGATAAAATATAAAATAATAGAAATAAGTTAATTTAAGATGTAAGAGCTAGCTAGAAATACTCTTAAGCTATTGGCCAAACAGTATTGCAATTAACATAGTTTCTGTGTGATTATTTCAGGTCTGGGTGGCTGGGAAACAAATGAGCAGCCTCCACCAACAAATTGATGCCAATGTGGGCAGCTACATCCACATAAAACCTGAAAGAGCTTAAAAAGAAATTCTAGACTTAGAAAAAACAGAATTTAGTACCGCTTCATGGTAGCCATACTTTTTTTTTTTTTTCGGATAGGCTTTGTTTGCTGGCAGCGAACAGGGGCACTGCTGCTCCTTTAAGAGGTTTCCTGACTTGGCCTGAGACAGCAAACCACAGGAACAGTACTGAGCCAGTTACCAGGGTTGGAGTGGGCCTGAGATGGCAAGCTCTGTGGGAGCAGGAGCAGATCTAGACCAGGGATATTTATGGAAACAGGACTGAGCCTGCAACCTAGGCTAGAGCAGACCCGAGACAGTGAACTCCACAAAAGCAGGTACAGGGGAATAACTGCTGAGGGAGTGGGCTGGATCCAGAGACCACTGAGGATTCAGGCATGAGTCTGCGACCTACAAGGGTGTAGGCAAGAACCAGAAACCTCTGCAGGTCTGGGCATAAATCTGGGTCATTTGAGGGAGTAGACCTGAGCCAGGACCCCTGTAGGTCCAGGTGTCAGTCTGAGACCTCTGAGGGAGTAAGCCTAAGCCAGGACCTCTGTGGGTCTGGGCATACTAGTTGAAGAATAGATAGTTATAATTATAGTTTTTCTTCATTATGATGAGATAAAGTAGATAGAAATATTTTAACTGTAATTCTTACTTGATACCTGTTTTTACTATATGTAAATTTGCTATGTTAAAGTTAAAATCATTCCTTTTTATTAGACAAAAATGGAGCAGTGATGTGGAATTCCCCCCTGTATGCTGTGAATGTGTTTTGTTAATGAATAAAGCTGATTTGGTCCTATAGCAGGGCAGAATAGAGCTAGGAGGGAAAACTAAGGTGAATGCTGGGAGAAGAGTAGGCAGAGCATTAAAAAAAGAGATGCCATGTAGCTGCTGGGGGAGAAAGACAACCATGCACTAGTACCAGTAAACCATGAGCCTTGTGGTAAAATATAAAATAATAGAAATGGATTAATTAAAAATGTAAGAGCTAGCTAGAAAAATGCTTAACACTATTGGCCAAACAGTGTTGCAATTAATATAGTGTCTGTGATTATTTCAGGTCTGGGTAGCCGGGAAATGAATAAGCAGCCTTCTCCTACATCTCTGCCTGCCAGTTATTGGCTGTTTAACTCATTATTTTTCCAATCAGGTGTTTTAGATAGGTAAAGTAACTAACTCCACTTCATAGAGTTAAACAGATGTAACATAAAAGATTGTAAGACATCTTTGCATCATTAAACAAATGTTCCACAACATAAATGAATGAAATACATCTTAAAATAATGTTCCACAACAGTCCTCAGAATGACATTTCCTGTGGAAAGTGGGTTCTTGAAGATCACTTTCTTTATTTTAGATCAGACTGGAAAGAAAAAGCCCTTAAAGCAACAGGAATCTTCATAAAAAGGGAATTTAGACACAGAAAGACAGGTGACATGTCACATGAGGACAGAGGCAGAGAACAGAACAATAATCATAGTTTAGGGAGTACTGGCCACAAGTCATGAGGTTTTAACAGGATCCTTAAATGTGGATTTGTAGACATTTGATCTTTAAGTGACCACATTACTGTTCTTCTAAGTGACTTAACTTGTGGTATTTAATTATTGTCCTCTCACGTTTGAGTTCTCTGTCTCAAGTAATCAACGTCAGTATTTAAGACAGCAATACTTATAGTTTAAAAAGCCTTGTGCTTGACTTTTGATTTTTGTTTTAATTATTTTATTACATTTACTTATTTGTGAGTAAGTGTGTCCGTCTATCTCTCTGTCTATGGGCAACCCGCATGGCCCATGTGTGATAGTCAGAGAACAACTTGTGGGAGCCAGTTCTCTCCTTCCACCACGTGGATGCCAGGGATGACACTCAGGTTATGAGGCTTGATGGCAGGTACCTTTACCTGCTGAGCCAGCTGGGACAGGGCTTGACTTTAGAATATATAATATGTTCACATAGCTCATAAGTAAACATTTACAAAACAACACACAACAAGAGTCTCCTGGTCCATTTGTTTCCCATCTGCTTTAGTTGTTTTCTATTGTTGTAATAAAACACCCTGACCAAAACAACTTATAGAAGGAAGGGTTTATTTGGGCTCACAGTTCCAGAGGAATTATTAGTTCATCACCATCATGGCAGGGAAGAAAGGCAGCGGGAAGCAGCCAGGCTCTCAGGCCATAGTTTGCACCTGAGGTGGTCACGTAGCCTGCCAGACAGGCTGTCACTGCCCTAACAAAGGGTCAGGATGCGCTTCTGCTCCTTTGTAATTTGGAGGATGCCTGGGATAGAGATATTAATTCAGGCTTACATGACAGAGCTGTCATACAGAGCAGGAAGATAGGGAGACGTGACAAAATGGGCATAGAAAGGTGTGGCCAAAGATGTGGACCTGACCAGAGACATTCACCTGGTTACCTAGGAAACAGAATGCTAATACATTTCCCCCTCAGTTTATGTTTCGGCATAGAGGCTGTTTGGAGAATAAACGCAGAGGAATTTTCAGGATGTGAACTCAGGATTTCACGAGGGATCACTGAGAATCTCCCTCCGCATAAAGCCATGTGAGTTGTGTCTTTATTCCCGGGCCTCCACGCCAGTACAGAGAGATAGTTTATGTTGGGGATGGACATCAACATAATGGTACCCAGACGTGAGGCTGATCCACGAACCCCAAAAAACACTGGAGAAGTGGCCAGACGTGTGGAGGAGAATGTGAGGAATCCACGAGAAAAAATTTCACCACAGGTGGATGCATGAGTATGAGTGCTTAGAAATAGAGAATAGAATTTAAAGAAGCGTAGAGAGCAGGACAGAACGGCAAGCTAAGTGCTTACCTCTTAATTATGTACATATGTGAAAGGGTTTCTCTATATAGCCGTGGCTGTCCTGGAACTCACTATGTAGAGCAGATTGACCTGGAGCTCACAGAGGTCTACCTCTGCCTCCCTAGCTCCCACCACACCTGGGGAGAACTCAAGTCTTAAATCACAAGCATGAAACATAGAATGAACTCCAAATAGTCTGAACTTTTAAACTCTCAAAATCTGCCTCCAGTGACATACTTCCTCCAGCAAGACTTCATCTCCCAAACCTCCTCTACAGCACCATGAACTGGGGACCAAGTATTCAAATGCCATAGACTATG
This sequence comes from Ondatra zibethicus, assembly GCA_004026605.1. Classification (NCBI taxonomy): domain Eukaryota; kingdom Metazoa; phylum Chordata; class Mammalia; order Rodentia; family Cricetidae; genus Ondatra; species Ondatra zibethicus. The sequence continues at coordinate 105,559 of PVIU01002255.1, read as the reverse complement.
GGGCATATCTCATTCAAACCGCCTTATGATCTTACCTAATCTTGTCTCTATACTGTGGTCATTGATGCTATTGGTTATTTTATATACATTACCAATTTTTATTCTTATTACACATTGTTTTTCATCTTATCTTTTCCACCCCCTCTTGATGAGAAGTGGTGTGGGAAGTCCTTCTGTATGTTGCTTTTATTGGTTAATGAATAAAGAAGCTGTTTTGGCCTGTAATAGGGTAGAATAGAGCGAGGCAGGGAAGACTGAACTGAATGCTGGGAGGAAGAAGGCAGAGTAGAGAGACAGAATTAGCCAGAAATGCATGTAAGTTATGTGCCAAACAGTATTGCAAATAATATGGTTTCTGAGTGATTACTTCAGGTCTGGGCAGCTGGGAATGAGCAAGCAGCCTCCACCAACAGAGAAGAATTTCTGCCTCATTGTTAGGGAGAGAGGAAGCACAAAGGCACAAGGTTTTTTCAAGGTCACCCTCTATCTACCTCAGTGTTAGAACACTGTAATTCTCTGCACTAAGTTGTAGGAGAAATATGTCAGCGGAGGCTGGGAACGTCAGAGCTTCTCACCTTGCAAAGTATGCATTCTTGGAAATCGGAGGCAAGCTTGAGGAGGCAAGCTTCTGAATCCCCGGGTGTCCTTTTTGGCTGGTAGGGAAGGGCATTTGAGCAGGATGATCTTCTATGTGTCTGCCATCTCCTAGATGCTGCACAGCCAGGTGGGATGCTCAGAGTGACAGGTGTCCAGATCTCAGACAGCCACCTGAGTATGGTGAACTTGGTGCTCCCATACCTGCAGGAGTGGCTCAGTACAGCATGGGGTTAATTAAAAGTGTGGCTTTCGGAGTCATGGGCTTGATGTGAATTCCTGTTATCAGCTGGAGGCTTGGCCTATATACTCAACCTCTTTGCATTTCAGATGCATTGTTTGAAAAGTAAGAATTGTATTGAGAAGTACTGGTAAATTTTAGCTGATTGTAAATGCTCTGACTGGTACCTTGATATTAAGGAGGAGATGGGAGGGTTGGGGATGTAGCTCACTGGCAAAGTACCTGCTTCGCACACACAGGTCCTGGTTTGGATTCCCATCTTGGCTAAGGGAAGGGAGTAGAGGAGAAGATGATGGGAAGATGAACAAGAGATGAGAGATGCTAGACCAAGAAATTTAGCAGCGTAGGAGGGTGAAAACTTGGGCTTAGGCAGGACCAAGGAGATTTTTAATTTTTTTAGTGACTTAAGAATGCCAAACATGCCAAGAGGTGGTGGCACACGTCTTTAATCCCAGTATTAGGGAGGCAAGGGCAGGCAGATCTTTGTGTGAATTCAAGGCCACCCTGGTCTCCAGAGCAAGTTCCAGGATAATCAGAGGTACACAGAGAAACCCTATCTTGAAAAACAACAACAACAAAAAGAAAGAAAGAAAGAATGAATGAATGAAAAAAGAATGCTAAGCACACACTCGATTGCTATGCTATACTCATCTCCCTTTCATGCCTTCTGTGCGTGGGTTAGTGTGACCTCCTTCAACAGAGGCTGCAGGGGACTGAGGACACATACAAGAAAATACATGAGCCAAGGGGAATTTAATGTTCATTTTGACCTCAATTAACTTACCAAACATATACGAAATTATATGCAAATAAGTACCAATTATTTTCCATCAGGATCTTGCATCGTTTTTGTCATTTTGACATCTAAATTTTGCTAGGTCCCTTGCTCTTTGATGTCCTACATTGACCCATCACCCTTGATCGGTTTTGTACCACCAATCTTTGCTGCCAGCACTGCCAACTGCAGAGCAGTGATCCCTGTATTTATTCCTTGTTCAGACCCTAACTGCCCTTGTATACTTCCCCGTGGCCTGGAATTGATAACAATAGCACTTTATAAATTAGTAATTATGTTGCCTCTTAATATCGCATCAGCAACAGAACCAGGAGCTGTGGAATTCACAGTGTGTATTCTTCGTGATTCCAATGAGTCTCCAGGATAATGGCCTCTGTTAAAGATACATGTAACTGGAGCTTACTCTTCAGAGAACCATATATTGAAGCTCTCTGTGGACTTGTTTCCAGGCAAAAACCCTCTTAATTTAATATTAGGAAAAGTCAACTATGATAAAAACTATAAGGGCACAAAATGAATTCATTTATCTATTAATCGAATAGCTGTTCAGCAAAGTATGCACCAGGTTTCTTGAGAAGGAAGCTATATGCAGGGAGAGGTATTGACATTGCTGGCAGATATAATATCTAGGTAACGTACTGAGTGGAGGGCAATAGTTGTCATCTTTGATCTTCAGGTTTATGGTCACAGAAGCCTTTTGATGTTGTTTATGTCACCGAGAGTGCACACCTAATGAATGAGGGACGTAGCTGCTGGTTTCTCGTCCTGCCTGGTCCTACAGCTGCTTTTAATATAGCTACTCAAGGGGCTTAATATTAATTACATACTGTTTGGTTATTAGTTCAGGCTTACTATTAACTAGCTCTTACAACTGAATTAACCCATTTCTATTAGTCTATATTTTACCACGAGGCTTGTGGCTTGTTACCTTACATCTTGCTTTCATGGCTGCTTGCATCTCCACCTTCTTTCTCCCTGTCTCTCTGTTTGGGTTTTCTGCCTAGCTATAATCTGCCCTGCCATAGGCCAAAGCATCGTCTTTATTAACCAACGGTAATAAAACATATTCACAGTGTACAGAAGGGCATCCCACAGAGGTAGCAGAAATAATAGGTACAGAAGTTGAGCCAAGAAGCCTCCTCCTGCCTAAGAATGTCAAAAGACCCAGTAAGATGGTGCACACTTGTAATCCTAACATGTGGGAGGTTGAGGCAGGAGGATTAGAAGTTTAAAGACAGCCTGGTTTATAAATCCAGACTGTACTTATAAAATCAAAATGAAACAGGAAGAAATGAGAGAAAGAACATTGATTTACCTATGGACAATAATGTGGGTGGCATTATTTATATGATTTTTTTTAATGTTTTATAAGTTAATTGAAGTTAAATGAACATTAAATCCCCCTGGCCTCTGCATTTGCATTATATAGAGCTTTAGTTCGTGCTGGCTTCTGTTATAGAAGGTCACATTAACACATTCAGAAAAGTTAAAAAGGGAGCTGGAGTATATAGCTCAGGAGTAGAATGTGGGTTCAGCATTTGTAGGCCCTCAGTTTAATCTCCAGCACCGAAGGCATACTGTAAACTTAGAGGTGTGGCTTGGCAGTGGAGCATGTCCTTAAGACACCACACACACACACACACACACACACACACACACACACACACACACACCTTTAGGCTGCTCAATAGCCTCCAGCTATTGGTTGAGGCCAGGGGGCTTTGTTTACATCAAAGGACTACCTACCCACAGGAAGGAAATATTTTTAAGTAGGTCGTTAGCCTGAGTTTGGCTTACTTAGAACTGTGTTCTAATCCAGCTTCTATTTCTCCACCAACATTTCAAAAGGGTAAAAGAGGCTTTATCAAAACCTTGTCTAGTCAAGCTACTAATGTTGAAACAGTCTTTGGCTTTGACAATCTTAATCCTCTCTGGAATGTTCCAGGGCATCTTTTCTGACTTGGATAAATTCTTGTTTTCCTTAGGTTCTGGAGGTATTTCCACTGGGTTCGCTCTTCCAGACTTGTAGTGAATGATGCCAAATCCTCAATCTAAGATTTCCGGGCTTTCCCAGTCAATGTCCCATCGCTACAACAAACACACCATTGGACAGATTATAAGGGAGAAAGGTTTGTTTTGCCGCACAGGTTTGGAGGTTTCCCCTCAATGCTTGCCCTTTGGGGGTGTGGTGGTACATGATTGTGGGAACACATGGGGGAACAAGTCCTCCCCTCTCCGCGGCTGGGACCAGAAAGTAAAAGAGGAAGAAGAATGAGCTGGAGTCTCACCGTCCCTTCAAGGGTGTGTCCCCAGTGACCTAAAAACCTTCCATTAGGTTCCTTCCTTTAATACATAGGTCACTGGGCAATTTACCATCTAAACCATAGCTTCCACCTGTCCCCTAAAACTCACTCTGTAGCCCAGGTTGTCCTCAAATTTATCACCCTTGGTCTCCCGAGGGCTGGGATTACAGACACACACCACCATATGTGACTCAGCTGTTTGAGTCTCTGAAACTCCAAACTATATTTGTTTGTGTTTTGAGACAGGGTTTCTCTGTGTAGCTCTGGCTGTCTAAACTTGCTCTGTAGACCAGGCTGGCCTTTGAACTCAGCTCTATCTGCCTCTGCTTCCTTTGTGCTGGGATTAAAAGTGTACACCATCACCTCCTGGCACCAAGCTACATCTTGATAGATCTTTAGGACCTGCTGTTGATTTCCTTGATGGGACTGGGGCTCTGATGTTCTGTTGTTTTTTTTCCCTGTAGTTGACGTCATTGTTCATAGGAAACAAAACAGAAGAAACCAACAAACCATAGAGGCCCTTAGTTTTCTTTGTAAAAACAGTTTTTGATAGTAAATGCTTCCCTCCCTCCTTTCCTCCCTCCTTCCCTCCTTCTCTCCCTTCTTTCCCCCCTCCCTCCCTCCCTCCCTCCCTTCCTTCCTTCCTTCCTTCCTTCCTTTATTTCTTTCTTGGGTTTTCTGTATTTTTTTTCTTTTTTATCTTTTGGTTTTCAAGACAGGGTTTCTTAGTGCAGCTCTGGCTGTTCTGGAACTCACTCTGTAGACCAGGCTAGCCTCGAACTCAGAGTTCCACCTGCCTCTGCCTCCTGAGTGCTGGGGTTAAAGGTGTGCACTACCACTGTCTGCCATAGATGCCACTCTTGATGGCATGACAGTAGTAGTTATCTTGAAAAACAACCAGGTAGGGAGGTTTCAGAACTGACAAATAAGTCACGTTTTTTAGGGTCAATAAGCTTGACACAAAAATCTCTAGAAGGGTGAGTTCAAGGAACCAGTAAATCAAATCAGAGTCATTCAGTGTGAAAATGAACTATGGGGACAACAGGGACTTTCTGGCATTTTTGTTTTATGTTCTAAAAGATGCCAAGTCTTCAGCATGCTGGGAGGGGGCAGTGGTAAAACAAAACATGAACACTGAACAATAAGCCATGATCTAACCTCCTGCTAGGAAAGCAGATCATGGATATCAAGGGAGACTTTACATTCTGCCTTTGATCGTCACGTTCTTCACAGGCTCTGAAGAATGATGCCTTTCAAGAGTGCTGCCATGTGACTAAATACCACAGGAGAAATGGGAACGACAGACAGCATCCCTCCGTGAATCAGAAATTAGGTGAATCACCCTCTAAGACCTGTTGGAGGAGTTTGGGATCCTGGCAGATGAACAGCTCAGAGCCTTGGGAAACTCAGGTAGGTGACAAGACCCACTTCCCTGCCTCAGGCTGAGGGCACTCAGGTTGTTTCAACTTGCACTGGCTGCTGGGAAATGTCTCCTATCCCTAGCCCTTCTCCTGCCAGGTACTTGAATGAACCTACACAACTTTCAGCTGCCAGGTAATACACAGGGCTTTGGCTGAAGCTCATCAAGGAAAAAAACCTTCCAAAAGTACCTTGGTTCGATATGTTCTTTCCTTTGCTTTCTGCCTGTGCAAACTGGGCTCATCTTTGAAGACCTCTGTATACCACAATCTCTCTGCAGCTTGATCTCTATGACGAGTTGGGATGGGACCTCTCTTCTTTGTTCTTTGTCTGTTCATCTCAGGCCTTTGTCTTCAGCAGCCAGGTGAGGTTTCTAGTGGTAGAGACTTGATTTGCATTTGTGTTGCTTGTTCGCTTTTCCTTTCCTATGACATAAATCAGTCAATGGATTAAGTTAAGCTTTATAAACTGGGCGGTGGTGGTGTATACCTCAGCAGAGGTAGGTGGATCTCCATGAGTTTGAGGCTAGCCTGATCTACAAAGCGAGTTTCAGGACAGTCAAGGCTACCCGGAGAAACCCTGTCTCAAAAAACCAACCAACCAACCAACCAACAAAACAAACAAACAAAAAAGATATGTTTCATATATGCTTGGCTTTTCTATTGCACTCTTGGAATTCAAGCTTTCTTATAGTCATCTTGTGTTTGTGGTGCTGGAGATCAAACAGAGAGTCTTCTACCTGCTAGGCAGGAGCTCTTGCCCAGCTGGAAATTCCAGTTTTTGATGATCTGAAGTAGACAGTAAATATTCCATGAATATTTCTTAGCCTAAGACTCTCAATTAAAAAAAATTTTCATTTTTATTAGCATGTATGTGTGTATCTGTGTTAATGTATGTAACATGAGTGCAGGTGTCTGCAGAGGCCAGAAGACAGTGTTGGATCACTTGAAGCTGGAGTTAAAGGCAGTTATGAACCACTTGATGTGGGCACTGTTGACTAAACTGGAATATTCTGGAATGGAATAATTGTTCTTAACTTCTAAGCCATCTCTCTAGCTGTGAGTCTCAATTTTTTTAGTTAAAACCAACACCTGCCCACCAACCAACCAATCAACCAACCATTTGTCAACCAACCAACCACCCACTAACCAAGCAACCAACCAACCACTTATCAACCAACCAACCAACCACTGAGCAATCACCCAATAATCACATACCCAGCTACCCATCCATCCACCAACCACTCACCAACCACCCACCCACCTACCAACCAACCAACCAACCACCCAAAACCACTAAAAACAAGACCATGACCAGACTCATGTCTTTAATCCTCAGGCCTTCGAGAAACATTGACTATGCAAGCCACAGCTCTCAGCATGCACATATTTATCACCTGCTATGTCAGGTATTTTATTGGACCATGGGAAGCAGGAATTGTCATATTGTTTTTCTGTGAGGTCCCATTATCCTGGTTTGGGGCACTAGCTAATTATGATACTTTGGATACATATGTCAGTGATTTAGTGCTAGGACTTGAGGAGGAATGTCATTCTTCAGTTCTGTCTGGGTTCTCTTCTGAACTTGTCTTATTGCCAGGGTAGGCAGGAAAGGAGATGGCAGCAAGATTCGGCACTGAAAGTTGACATTTTGATTTGCAAGATAGAAGACTGATTAAAATATTCCATGGATGTAACCGACTCTCAGTGTTTGCTCCACAGTAGAAAACAGTAGTTTTCACAGTTGGAGACTAAGCAGGGCAAGGCAGAGGGGTTCAGAATGGACATTGCTAATCAAATGACCAATGTGGCATCAGTTTAATACACTTCTTTTTTTTTCAGTACTGGAAATTGAATTCAGGGTCTCAAACATGCTAGATGAGCACTCTATCACTGAGGTATATCCTAACCCCCTTTTCACTTTTTATTTATTTACTTAATTTGTTTATTGAGGTAAGATCTCCCTATATAGTTCTGGCTAGCCTGGAACTCAATATGTAGACCAGGCTAGCCTCAAATACTAGATCTCAAATGTAGAGATCTGCCTGCATCTGCTTCCTGAGTGTTGGGATTAAAACCATACCTGGCTACTTTTATTTTACTTAAATTAAAAAGATACATTTTATTTATTTATTCTGTGTTGGTGGGATGAGGATGGGGTGTACTTAGCATGTGTGGAGATCAGAAAACAACTTGTGGGAGTTGGTTCTCTCTCTCTTTTACCATCTGGGTCCAGAGAATTAAACTCAGGTCATTAGGCCTGGTGGTGTTTACCTACTGATCCATCTGGTCAACCTTGGTTACTTTTAATTCTAAGACAAGGTGTATTTGTGTTTTAACAAATAAAGCTTGTCTGAAGATCAGAGTGCAGAGCTAAGCCACTAGAGGCCAGGCAGTGGTGGCACACACATCTAATTCCAGGAGGGAGAGGGATCTCTGTGAGTTCAAGGCCACCCTGGGCTATATGAGATTGAATCTGTCTAAAGAGAAACAGAACTCATGCAAAGGTGATCCCAGCACTTGGGATCTTACACCTTTAATCTCAGCATGAGGGAGATGGAGATGGGGTGATAAGGCTGGGTGGAGAGAGGAATGTAAGGTAGGAGGAGACAAGAGCTCAGTGCAGTCTGATGATTGGCCCTGCAGTCTCAGGATCACCACTGCAATCTGAAGTTTGGTGGAGGTGGTCTGAGGAGGCAGTCTGATGACAGGATCACCCTTTCGGTCTGACCATCAGTAGAGGCAAAAGGTCTCTAGTGACTGGCTGCACTGCTTCTCTGACCTCTCAGCTTTCACCTCCTAAGTCTGACTCCGTGATTTTATTATTAATACCAATTAGAATTCATGCTACAACAAGGTCTCACTAAGTTTTCAAGCTGGCCTTGAACTCACTTTGTAGCCCAGACAGGCCTTGAAAGCTTGATCCTTCTCCCTCAGCCTCCCCAGTAGCTGAGATTACAGAACGGTGTCGCCAGACCCAGAAGATTATTGTTTAAACTGTACCTATTTACGGGGTACAGTAAGATAACTTAGTCCACAAATGAAGTGTATAAGGATCAAATCACACTCATTGGCATTTCCATTTCCTTAAACATTAAAAATTTCCATGTGTTGTGGATTGAACCCAGGGTGTTGGATACCTTAGGCCAGTGTTACACTGATCTAGATCCAAGTCCACAAGTTTTGATTCTATGTAACGGCGTATGTGTCTGTGAGGTACAATGTGATATTTCAATATGCAAGGCTTGGTGTAGGCGTCCCCTTGGCTAGCCCATTGTCTGCAGTTGTGTTATCAAACTCTTGTCTGGATGAGGCACTGCAGGTGTTTCACAGATGAAGCTAACATGTTAGTGGATGCAGGAGGACTTCATCTAATTATGTAAAGGTTCTAAGAACAAACTTGGAGGTCTCTCGGGGGAAGAAGAAACTCCCTTGCAGACTATAGCAGCAACTTCGGCTGTTTCCAGCTGGTCAGCTTGTCCTATGTATTGCAGGGTTGGCAGTATACGCCATGGCATGAGGACACCTGTGGCAGTTTGGATGTAATTGGCCCCCACAATCTCATAGGGAGTGGCACAATTAGGAGGGATAGCTTTGTTGGAGTGAGTACGGCCTTGTTGGAGGAGGTGTGTCACTGTGGGGGCAGGTTTTGAGGTTTCCTATACTCAGGATTCTGTTCAACATCTCAGTTGACTTCCTGTTGCCTGCAAGATGTAAGACTCTCACCTATTACCCTAGCACCATGTCTGTGTGCACGCCGTCATGCTGCCCATCATGATGATAATAGTCTGAAACCTCTGAAATGGTAAAAGAGCTACCCCGATGAAGTTTTCTTTGTAAGAGTTGCCATGGTGTCTCTTCACAGTAATAGAAACCCTAACAAAGACACCATCCTTGAAAATATATTTCTCTATGGCTGGGGAGATGGCTTAGTGGGTGAGAGCATTTGCTGTGCAAATATTAGGACCTAAGTTCAAACAAATCCCAAGCACCTGTGTAAAAAACTACATATACCCTGCATCATGCCTGTAGTCCTGGTGCTGTAGCAGACAGAGACAGGAGCATTGCTGGGACTTGCTGGCTGCCAGACTAGTTCCAGGTTCAGTGAGGAACTCTATCTCAAGGGAATATGGTAGAGAGTGATTGGGTAACACACTTGATAGCCTTCTCTGGTATCTCTACTCCCATGAACATGTACGTATATCACAACACAAACACACACCAATCTATCAATGTCCACATCTAATATATTTCTATTGATTCTCACCCTGTGAAGAATCCTGACCAAATACACCTGGGTTCAATCCTGGCTTTAAATCCTGATCCTCGTAGTTCCTATTTGCATGACTTTAGACAAGTCATTTTGCTAAAAATCTCCATCTCTTCTCCTGTGAAATGAGACAATAATCGTAAGTCCCTTCAAAGGCTGCAGAAAGGATGACACGAGTTAGTTAACTGGAAGTACTCAGCAAACTTTCTGGCACAGGTTTAGGAGGAGCAGTGGATCGGGGCTGTTTTTAGGTGTGTTTCATGCTACAATTTATTTGAGGCAGGGAGGCATGTGGAACTTCGCTGTGCTAACCTGAGCTTTTCTGGGGACAAAGTATCTGGTGGCAAAGTCTGCTTGCAGAGGGCCTTCTGACCCACCATTCTCCACCCGCCACCTGAACAACCACAGGACTGTTGAGCACCTTTGGGTGAGCTGGTGAAGTCGGTCACCTGGGAGTGTGGGAATGATTCTGGGAATATCCTGGACCCAGGAAGCTCCCGATAAGAATAGCTAGCTACGGTGACTCAGGGTTCAGACTGGGCCTTAGGGTTCTGCTTGAGATGAAACACTGTGTGTGTAACCCCGGGGGAGAAGGGGTATCCCAACAATGGCTGTCTTAGCACATCAAGCTCTCTTACCGTTGCTGGGTCTCAGCTAGAAGGGACTGCTTTGCAGAGAGGTACCCATCTAGGAGCAGAATAGTACATGCTGTGTTGAGCCCTTCAGTGTTTTCAATTGGTAATTGTACTTCATTTGTTTGTGTGTCTGCTTAGTGTGTATAGAAAGGTCTGTATGGCATAAATCAGTGGAATGAAAAAGCTCAGTGTTTAGCCCATGATTCCCTGCGCTGTGCTGTTCCAAGGAAAACCATGAGGCCACCTAAGGGGCCGGTCCCAGGCAGACATCTCTACAGCGTACAGAAATTGGTTTGGAGTGGAGCTGTCCTCTGAGCAGACATCCACAGAGATGGCTCAGCACTATCCTGAGGTCAGGCTGGGTGATGAGCAGACGGCTAGAGGGTTGGGAGTGGTATTTTATTTAACGTTGCTAGGATGGAGATCAGCCAGGCTGCGGATATCTGGGGAAAAGGACTTGTGGAAAATGGCCTTATATTATGGGGATCGAATTGTCAGGAATGTGAAGAATAGATTTAAAACACTTGTATTCTTTCTCAAATATCCTAAAAATCGATATACTGATAAAAGGAATTTCTTCTTTTTTATTTAATTTTTTTTGTTTTTGTTTTTGTTTTTTGTTTGTAGACCAGATGGCCACAAATTCAGAGATCCACCTGCCTCTGTCTCCAAAGTTCTGGGATTAAAGGTGTGTGCTATGCTCAGTATGAATACTTCTCTTGGAGAAAATCCACGTTTGTTTTCCAACTCCCATGTCTGACAGCTCACAACTATCTATAACTCTAGCTCCAAAGGATCTGACTTCCTCTTCTGGCCTCTGAGGGCACCTGCACACACACACACACACACACACACACACACACACACACACACACACACCACATGCATGCATATGTATAATTAAAAATAAAAATAAAGTATCTGAAGAAAAGGTTGAAACAAAGTAATCCTGGTTTCTCATCTGCCTCTGGCTTGGCATTCATACTGCTGGACTGTCACTGTTGCTTAAAGAAGAAAAACCCAGAGACACTCTAGGGACATACTTTGGTTTATTTTTAAAGGGCAAGTAGGGGTCCTACGTCTGTACATCAAACATTTCTGCCTCTGCAACCTTTGGGCACACTCTTTTTTGGATGTGGTTCATCCCTCAAGGCTCACACAGTAGAAGTTTGGTTCCCGTTGTCACAGTATTGGTAGATGCTGGGACCATTAAGAGGTGTGTCTGAGCTGGGAGGAGGGGAGTGGTCAGGTCAGGAGGGCTTCATACTGTGAATAGAGCAGTTTCTTACTGAGAATGGGTTTGCTTTCAAAGACTGCATTGGGTCTTAGTGGGAATAAGCTTGGTGTCAAGCAACTAGATTAATTCCTGTCAGAGAAGGTTTTTACAAAGTATGCCAATGTCTTTTGTGTTGGGTAATATTTTGTTGTCAGAGGGCATAGCTAGCCACTAGCTGTGCCTGGAGAACTGTACAGAGAGACAAGAAGTGATAAGATGGAGCAGAGAAGGATCTGGGCCCTTTCGGATGGAGGAACAAGAAAGGTAGGAAGCAATTGAAGGCTGCTCCCAGTTTTCTGATCTTCGAGGTTCTCATCCTAATATTTGACTCCTGATTTTTTATTGATTAAGATTAATCATATTTATGCTTCATCTGGCGCCCAATGTGGGGGCTCCATATGTAATTGGATGTTTCTCTCCTGCCTGTCAGTTTTTAAGTAACCACTGAGGCTTTTATTAATTGTAAATGCTCAGTCAGTAGCTTAGGCTTATTACTAACTAGCTCTTACATTTTAAGTTAACTCATATTCCTTATTTACTCTCTTCCACAGCATTCCCTGTCATTAGGTAGCATTTTACCCTTCTGGGGTCTTAGATGGAGTTGAAGACTATAAAATTATAATTATAGTTTTCCTTAATTATGATGAAAGGTAAATTAGATGTAAAACTTTAGAGTCACAAAGATAAAATAGATAATAGAATATTTTCTCTGTGTCAAATACAAATAGACTAGATATTATAACTATAGTTCTTACTATGTAACTGTTTTTGTTTTATATAATCTTACTATGTGAAAGTTAAAACCTTTCTTTTTAATTAGATGAAAATGGGGGGGAATACTGTGGAATTATCCTCTTGTATACTGTAAAGATTTGTCACTTGAATAGGCTTAATCAAATGCTGATTGGCCAATAGCCTGGCAGGAAGTGTAGGCAGGGTGACCAAACTAAGGATGATGGGAAAGAAAAGGGTAGAGTCAGAAGTCACCAGCAGATGCAGAGGGAGCAGGAGATGAACATGTCATGTTAATAAAGGTACTACCATGTGGCAGAGCATAAATAAGGAATATGGGTTAACTTAAAATGTAAGAGCAAATTAATAATAAGCAAGAGCTACTGGTCAAGTATTTACAATTAATAGAAGCCTCAGAGTGGTTATTTGAGAACTGGCAGGTGGGAGAGAAACATTCGCTTATACTTTTGTTTCCTCTGCCCACATATCTTTGCTTTATGGAAACTGGCTTTCCCATGCTGGAGTACAGCTTGAGGCATTTTCTACATGTTAAGCAGGTGGCAACCCTGTGCCCTTGAACTTTTCTCCTTCAATAATTATGAACTACACAAATCTCTTTTCTTTTAAAGATTTACTTTAAGTGTGTGTGTGTGTGTTTGTGCATGTGCCTGTGGGTGCCTGGGAAGGCCAAAGAGGGAGCTGGAGTCACAGGCAGTTATGAGCTGCCCAACTTGGGTGCTGTGAAACAATCTCTGGTCTTTGCAAGAGCAGCAAGTGCTTTTAACTGCTGAGCCATCTAGATAATTCAAATCTCAGGTATTTTGTTAGAAATGACAGAAAGCAGAGTCAGGCAGTAGGATTGAACTTCTTGGCTCTCTTTTAGTTCACAGGGCCACATAACCAATTCTGGTCAATAAGATACTAATAAAATAAAACACAAATGATCTGGGTCACAATATTTCCATCATGAATAACCAATGACACTGCTTGAGACAGTAACTCTCTATTGGCCTGAGTTCTCAGAGGTTATGGTGAGAACTCCACTGATTATTTGAAATGGACAAATAGCACAATCAAGGAATAGTCATTTTTTTTGAGTCATCCATGGAGCTGCAGTTGTTTCTTATGCAACATAACTAAGCCATCCTGACTGGTAGAGAAATCCAATCAGTGGATCAAAGAAATCCTCTTTCTAGGATTCTCACATTTCTTGGGTGTGCCTGCATCTGGAAGTTAGTCTAATGTTCCCTTGCCATGTCCCACAATCCTTTCATCTGGATCCCATTGAAAACTGAGCAGAACCTCTAAACAAGAAGACATCTCCATGTTTTGTTTTAAAAATGAATTTCTGAGGGCTTGTCTGGAATCTGGTCAGGATGCAGAAGCGCAGACTTCAAGTCATTTTCAAGGGATGCATTGCCAGGTCTTTGGAACCAATTGTTCAAAACGCTTAATTTCACCTTTGTTTAAGGAAGAAATTGAAGGTCATAGAAATGAGCTGAGCAACTTAGCCAAGGTTAAACAGCTTGCTAGTAGATGGCAGTAGAGGTGAGACTAGAACCCAGGACCCTGTATCATAAGTAAATTCTGTGCCTCAGAGGACTCCATGTGGCAGTGAAAGGCGTTCATTAGACTCCAGGTCAGCTCTGCCCAGTGTAAAAATGATGGAAGCTATAAACAGGCAAAAAAAAAAAAATACAAAAAAAAGAAAAAAGCAGATGAAATTAAATTTAATTACATTTTGTTAATTACATTTTGATTTAAGCCAATGTATAGAAAATTATATTCTATTGAAACATATAATCAGTACAAGCATTATGAATAAGGAGATATTTTACATTTTGAAATTTGTCACGTTTGTTCAAGTGTTTCTTATTCAGAAAGGCTGAATTTCAAGGATTCAGGATGGCAGTATGGCTTCTGCCCTAGACAGATTGGCTCCATATTCATCCATCCATCTATCTATCTATCTATCTATCTATCTATCTATCTATCTATCTATCTATCTATCTATCCATCCATTCATGTATCTATCTATGTATCTATGTATCTATCTATAATTAAATCTCATCTCTCTTTCTCACCCACTGTGTGATGTGTGTGTGCACGTGTGCATGTGTGCGTGCGTGCATGCATGTTCAGGCATGCATGTATTACTGTGGGTGTGTATGTGAATATCAGAGGATAACCTAGGATATTCACTGTCATCCTGCACTTTAAGACATGTTTCTTATTCTTCATTGCTGCATACAACAGGTTAGCTGACCTGCAAGCTTTTGGGGACTCTCCTGACTCTGTCCCCCATCTCACCACAGTGCCCTGGGGAATACAGATGCATACCCTACAATGCCCAGCTTTATGTGGGTTCTGGGGATCCAAATACAAATCCTTAACCTTGCCCAACGAGTGTCTGACCCATTGAACCATCCCTCCAGCCCTGAATTCTTGGGGATCCGAGGCCTTTAACTCAGTTTCTGTTGCTAAATATCTGATTTTTGTACCACACAAGATGTTTCTCAATTTCTCTATCTGGTACCAGACACCATAATACTTGGCCCCTAGTTACTTCATCAGGCTGTGAAGGCAATTAATGAGATAATGTCTGAGTTCAGCAGAAGGTCCTTTCTGCTCAGGTTCAAGGTGCTGCTCTTTTATGTGTCTGCGGGGAAATCCCATTAGCACCCATGGGAACTATGCATGCTGTAGCAACACGGAAACAAAGCTGGCCGGGCAGGGAGTAATAGTAGGTTGCTGAAAGGGATCTGCTCTTCTGTGTGGGTGGGGACTTTCTGGGGGAGGGCTGGAGACTCACATAGTTTGCTTGTGCCGCCACACGGTGAGGGTTGTCATCTTGGCTGGCTGTTGGGTAGGGGAGGTGAGAAAGGTAAAACCAAGGCATGAAAGGCTATTGTTTTAGTGATCACGTGTGTGACATCACACTGTCCCTTTTATGAGGGGCGCTTTAAGGAGAAACAGAGAGAATGATGTTCTTTCTGCATCCGGAAGGTCGAGTTCAGGTTTACTTTTTGTGTTGCTTTTACATTTTTATCTTTCCAGGCGGTACTGCTTGGCACAGCTTGACTCTGCAGGTTTGAGCATCACAGCATATGGGCTTTGGGCTCTGTGGAGCAGAGCCGCTGTGTGGGAAACAGCCTACCACCACCAATGCTGGCAGATTTGCTCACTTTAGGAAACACCCGCCTTGCGGTTGTTTACTTCTTGCTCCGAGTCTGCGATTTCAACCTCCATGTTCCCACGTGGTGTGTTAAAACAAACCCAAGCCCCGAGTTAATGGAAAATCTCTCAAAACTATATAATATTACAATGGCAGTTCAAAATGTAACTCAAAATTCAAATCCCGAAGGATTTCTGTATATAGTACATTTAACTACGATTATAACATTTTGTGATTTGAAATACACAGGTAAAATGTTTCTAGTTTTTTTTAATAGTTGACTTTTTTGGTCTAGTGGGAGGGCTCAGTTGATAAAGGTACTTGCTGTCAATGCTGAAAACCTGACTTCTATAACTGGGAACACACAGTAGAGGGAGAGAGCAGATTCCTGGACGTTGTCCTCTGATTTTCACACAAGGTCTATGTCACACACACACACACACACACACACACACACACACACACAATATAATACAACTTTTAAAACATTTTCCTTTTTATTCAATAAGTTGTAAGTCAAGTTGTAATTTCAATAAGTTGTAATTCTCCCAGTTAATGTCTGGGAGAGTTGTTTGTGTTGTTTTCCTTCATACATAAATGTTTTTCAGATGCAGAAAAGTACAGGTTACCCCGCGAATGGCTAGGCCTCATGACTATTATCTTCTTGCTTAAATTTCTAATTAGCTAGTGATCAAATACTTCTGAACCCTGTCAAAATAGTGCTCTACACTACACGTGGGTGTGGCTTGCTTTCAAAAGTCAGGCTGTTGCTTACAAAAAGATTTTATTTTATGTATATGGTGTTCCAGCTACATGGACGTATCTGTATGTGTCACATTCATGCTGCGGCCAGGAAAGGGTGTCAGATCCTCTGGGTCTGGAGTTAACAGTTGCGTGCCACTGTGTGGGTGCTAGGAACTGTACCTGGGCCCACTGCAAGGGCAGCCAGTGCTTTAAACTTCTGAGTCATCTCCCCAGTGCCCTGTGATAGAATTTTAATAGAACTCTAAAACTGAAAAAGCTTTAGGCAATGAAAATACTAATCAGGGGGAAATTTAAGAATAGGGACCAGGCTGCATTTCATCCTGTCTGCCTGCTAGGTACTCATCAGTGTGTGTGTATGTGTGTGTGTGTGTATGTGTGTGTACATGTGCATGTGTGTACAGAGCCCAGAAGAGAACATTGGATATCCTTATCCATTGCTCTCCACCTTAATCCCTGGAGACATAGCTTCTCACTGAACCTAAATCTAATTGTTTTTCCAGCTAGGCTGGTGTCCATCAAATGGCAGCAATCCTCCTGCCTGTTTCCCCCACAGTGCTGGGGTTACATTGTGTACAGTCACACTCAGCTTTTTACATGGTGTTAGGGGCTCTGAACTCAGGTCCTTATGATTGCATAGGTGCTCTTACCCACTGATCTAAATTCCGAGCCCTTATACCATTGTTTTATTGTTAAATCCCATTTCTCAATCTTTGGGGGAGGGTTACTTATTTTTATTTTATATGGATGAATGTATACCTGAATGTATGTCTGTGCACCACTTCCATGCAGTGCTCAAGGAGGCCAGAAAAGGACGTCGTATCCCCAGGGGTTAGAATTACAGATGATTTTGAGCTTCCCTGTGGGTGCTGGGAATTAAATCTGATTCTTCTCAAAGAGTAGCCAGTGCTCTTATCCTCTGAGCCATCTCTCCAGCCCTCATATTATCATTTTAAAGACAAGGTCCCATTATGTAGCCCAGGCTGGTCTTGAACTCGTAATCTTTTGCCTCACCTCTCAAATACCTAATTTCTCTGACATTTTTTTGAACTAATGAGTGCATAATTCAAAAAAGGGAGATATTGGCCTATTCTCTCCTTTCTCGTTCTGTGTCTGCCCTGGTCCTTGTTCTAGCCGACCAAACAACAAATAGGTTGCACTCATTTATGTCCTTTGCTTCTGCTTTTTGTTCCAGTAACTTCTTCCATATGTTGACTTCCTTTAGTGTGAAAAGGTTTGGCTCCTACTTTCTTCTTTAATTATAATTTCCTGAGTTCTCAGGAAGGTTCCTGTCTCTGCTTGCTTGCTCACCATACACATGCCCAGGAGGGCAGATCAGTAGTGCTGGTGGCTGTCGCTTGGCTGAGCAGGCTCTCAAGAGGTGGCTTGTTACTTCTAGACAGGTGTTCCAGGCAGCTGTCTCCATGCCAGCAACGTCCCTGGTCACCTTACAGCTGGGGCTTTTGCAGTAGAGATGCTGCCAGGGTCTCTCTGATCAAATGTCCTGCCCCTTTTCAGGTGAGCACAATCCTGTGGCAGGTGGGAGAGTGGGAGCAGGGGGTTGCAGCTAGATGAGAAACAGCCAGTCTTGGCAGGCCATAGTTAGTCCGTCTACCTGCCTGAAAGGAAACCAGAGATGTAGCCAGCTAGCCTCATTAAGATTGGACGAGGAAGCTTTATTCCACAGATACCTTGTACTTTCAGAGTGATTTGTGAGTTATCACCTTCAGAGATGTGCATCAGTAGGTCAGTTATTTTGGTATCCATTTCTGGATCTAAACAAATGTTTGCTGAACAGTTTTGGACTTGACGTAAGGGTATCCCCAGGGCCCAACATGGCAGTGTCCTCCCACTGGGTAGTTTAAGGCTGACAAACTGTCTATGATTTCTTGGAGCCAGGGCCTAAGGTCTACCTTTCCCAGGACCCCACTGGAGCCGTGCTTCTGGTGTTGTTTTTCTTCCTGGCCAGGTTAGGAAAATGACCCTTCTCTTGCTCATCCCAGGGAGGACTTGCATAAGCTGCGAGAGCTGGGAGGCTTCCCACTTTCGCAGCTATGTTTTCTCCTGGCTGCCTGGAAAACAAGCCTTAGGGTCTGTTTCAGTTAGAGGGATGTGCATTAGAGCAGACTGCCTGTCGAGGCCTGGATTGTTCAAACCGCAGAGTGATAGAGGGAGCCTTTATGTGGGAGGCTAGAACGCACCAAGTCTAAGGCCTTTTCCAGAGGAGGTCTGGGGTTTTCATTCTAGTAAGTTGTCTTATCGGAGGGCAGAATGTGGATTAAAAGAGACAGATCGCTGTACCTGTGCTCTAATGCGTCAAACAGGCTGCATCATAGCAGAGTCTAGTCCATGTAAGCTGTGCTGCTCATCACAGGGAGATGCTGTAGAAGAAGAGCGAGTGAAAAGATGCAGGGCATCTGGTCCAAGGTCTGAGACACTGAGTCACTCTTTCTGTAATAGCCGGTGAGGCACTTTCCGCCATTTCTCCTGATAATCACATCCCTGAATTGATGGGAACCAGGTGTGGCAGCCAGGCCGAGGAGGAAGGAGCAGAGGTGATATGCGATTGCAGGAAGGTGTGAGAGAGGCAGCTCTCCCCTCCACCCACTTCGAGTTCCAGCTTTGTGCACCTTCCTTGTTAGAGCAGGGAAGGAGGAAGGAACAGCGAGATGTCAAATGGGCGGGGCCACCATCCATCACCACTCTCCCTGTCACCATCCTTTGGTCCTTTTCCAAGTAACTTAGATTATTAGTGATGAAGCAATACAGCACCTAGAACATTTCCAGGCTCTCAGAGGCGTTCACCCTTTCTTGGGTGCAGCAGCTCTTGCAGACCAGCTATAGGCCAGTTCATGCTACAGAAGAACTGCTCCAGAAAGCTGGTCTCTCTTCCCATTCCTCACATCTGCCTTTTCCTTATGCCAGTAGGCCTCTTTCAGACTCCAACTCTCAATTGCTGCATACTTGATATGCCTCCTCATGGTAACTCCACCTCCTCTTCACAGAGGACATGGAGACTTTAAGGATAATGACAAAGTATCCCTAATTTTCATTAGGGATTTCCTTGATTAGCCATGCTCTTACTCCTCAGTCAGTTCCTGCCTTTACTCTGATATAAATAGCTCAGCCTGCCACATTCTTTTTCTGAGCATCCTACTGCTCCTACACAATCTACTGCTATGTCTCTCTTAGCTTGTTTCTCTTAGCCAATGAACATGTTTATTTCCTGTTAAAATGAAATCTTCCTTTCTGAAGGTATCATTGGATCTTGGTCCTTTTCCACACTGCAAGTTTCTATACAGAGGAATTCTCTTTCTCTCTCCCTCCCTCTCTGTCTCTCTCTCTCCTCTGCCCATTCTCTTTAGATGATTTCATCCATTTAGACAGCACCAGCAATTGTGACATTCCTTCGTCATCCACTCCCAAGATGCTTCCTACACCTCCAGTTTATTGTGTATCCCAACCAAGGCCCATGGTGTTCTTCTCTGAACCAGCTGGGCGTCCTCCTGCTCCCTCTTGCTTGCTGAATAATGCTGTCACCAGCTGTGCAGTCTCTGGCCAGAAGCCCCAGTGTCATGGTTATTCACTGTCAGCCTCTGCATCCTATGAATCACAGAAGGCTTTTACCAGGAGATAAGCTCTGGTGTACAGGTGGTTACTTTCAGGTGAGGTTCTCAGACCTACGTTCTTCCTCCTTCCGTTGCTGCCATGCTCCTCATATCTTCTAACCTTTCACCTGAACTACTGCCCCAGTTCATCCGGTCTTTCCCTTCCACGGTGTTTTCCCTGCCATGTCTGAAGGCTCCCCCACATCCCAGTACATACTTTGAAACACTAGCCTGCAACATGATGGTATCTTGGGAAGTAGGGCCTCGGGAGGCGGTTAGATCTTGAGGTTTCTTCTAAGGTGTTAGTGTCTAGTGTGGGGACACAGTTGCTTCTTCCTCTTCTTCTTCTTCTTCTTCTTCTTCTTCTTCTTCTTCTTCTTCTTCTTCTTCTTCTTCTTCTTCTTCTTCTTCTTCTTCTTCTTCTTCTTCTTCTTCTTCTTCTTCTCCCTCCTCCTCCTCCTCTTCTTCTCTTTCTTCTTCTTCCCCTCCTTCTCCTCCTTCTTTCTTAAAGATTTATTTATTTATGTATATGAGTACTCTGTCTTCCATTAGGTCTGCAGGACAGAAGAAATCATCAGACCCCATTATAGATGATTCTGAGTCACCATGAGGTTGCTGGGAATTGAACTCATGAGCTCTAGAAGAGCAAACAACGCTCTTAATGACTGAGTCATCTCTCCATCCCCAGAGTTTCTTCTTGATTCTAGGTAAGGACTATTCAAGAAGGTACATTCTGTGAATCAGGCCAAAGGTCTTGCAAAACAGTAAACTTGTTGGATCTTCCTCATGAACTGTTCTGCCTCCAGACTGAGGTAGGTAAATTTCTGTGTTTGGAAGTCATCTAGTCTGTGGTATTTCATATAAGCATGTGACTGGCCTATGACAAGTCCCTATTAAATGCTGCTGATTTAATTAACTCACATACAATGTTGCCACCAAGGTCCCTCTGGGTCCTTTGGTGATCTTCAAAGTCCAGATTCCTTAATTTTTTTAAAAAAAATTTTAAATAATGTTTGTGTTTGTCGTTTTTTTCAGACAAAATATCAATATATAGTCAATATTGTCCTCAAACTATCCATCCTCCTGCCTCAACCTCTTCAAGTGCTGGGAAAATAGGTATGCTGGACCACACCCAGGAGTTAAAATGACATCCAATGTTGTTACCTTTCTCCCTTCCTGACTTACTTTGACATACCCTGCAGCCTTTGCAGTCTCTGGAACAAATGCCCCAATTCTAGTTAGGCTGAGTTTCTGGCTCTTTTCCACAATGTCACCTCTCCTCATTCCCAGCTCCACCAACTCCCTCATCTTTCAACTCTCCTCTTGACAGATTCCTTTTATTTATTTATAATAAAAATATGTGTGGGAGGTGGGCAGGGTGGCACACACCTGAAATCCTAGCCCGTGAGAGGTAGAGGCAGAGGCAGAGGAGGATCAGAAGTTCAAGGTCGTCCCCACCTACCAGTTACTAAAACACAGCAGAAATGGATGAGCCTGAGGTACTAACTGCTTCTCTAGAATGTGAGCATTTCTTGGTTAGTTCACCAGCAATACAATCAAGGAGGGAAAAATTGGTGTATTTAAAATCAGGGATTATTTGGTAGTATTTACTTTTCTTGTATGCAAATGCTGTAATTTAAGCAAAACAAAATAGTACTAAAGAAGAAAGGTCGTTGGAAGTAGTTAGCAGTTGGACTAGACAAATAATTTGTATGAGAAAGGTATAATAATGGAGCCCCCCATTCTCTTATGATAGTTTTACTCTTTTCAAACTCTTCCCTCCCATTTTTCCCTTTGTGACTGGCCTGAAACTCTCTATGTAGACGAGGTTGGTTTTGAACTCACAGAAGTCTGCTTCTGCCTCCTAAATGCTGGGATTAAAGGAATGTGCCACCATACTTGGCTTTTTCCAAACCCTACGGTGGATATTCCATTTCTTTGCAGCTTTACTGATATATACTTGACAAAAAAGATTGAACACATTTTGTTTTTTATTTTATTTTATTTTTGGAGACTTTGGCTGGCCTGCAACTCATGGCAATCCTCTTGCTTCAACCTTCTGAGTGCCAGGATAAAGTTGTAGGTAATTTAAGTTTATAACATAGTGACTTAATTCATCTACACACAACTATGGAATTAGTTAGTGTATTTATAACCTTGCCTAGTTTCTTGTGTTGTGTGTACTGTGTTAGTTTTAGCAAGTTTAAAGTATATTGTATAGTATTATTAGCTATACTTACCAGGCTATGTATGAGATCCCCAGAGTTTAGTTCTTTTTTGAGGGAAGACGGGGGGAAGACGGGTCTCACTCTGTAGCCCAGTATGGCCTCATCCTCACGGCAATTCTCTCGCTTCATCCTTCTCAGTACTAGGCTCATATGCTAGCTTATACCTAATTTATCACAGAAACCCCAGACCTTTTTCACCAACATTTTCACACTTGCCCATTCCCAGCCCAGCAACCTCCACTCCACTTCTGTGAGCCCTCAATTCACACATCCCATCGGTAAGTGAGGTCAGGTAGCTCTTGATTTCTCTTTCTCTCTCTGCTTGGCTTATTTCACTCAGCACAGTGTCCTGCATGCTCATCCAGCGTCCTGACAAAGTGTCATTCCTTCTTCCCACGTCGGCATCAGAGTTGATCTTCTTTGTGAGTTTCTATGTCCCTCACTCCAGACTGCTTGCCTGTTTCTTCACTCTCCCCATCTTTCACTCCACCATTTCCTTTCTTTCTTTTTTGCTTTTGTTTTGTTTTGTAGTGCTTGGGGGGGGTGGTGGTGGAAGGCATGGCCTTGTGTATACTAGGCAAGAGTTCTACTCGACCATTGAGTCACCGCCCCAGCCCCTTTGCTTTGCTTTTCTATTTATCCCTTTGGAGATGCTTCATGTTACATGTTGAACACGTAAGCAGGCTGGAGCAGGTGTAAGTGGGAGCGGGAGCAGGTCGCAGCAGGTGCAGGTTGAAGGGAGCTGTGATGACAGATACATGGGTCTGTCCTGGGCCCTGGGATGAATATTTGGGATAAACCTTTGGAGAAGAGGTGGGTTCTTGGCAGAGGAATTCTCTCAAGCCAATTTCTAAAGTATGAGTTTTCATTTAATCAGCATTGGTTATAAGAAGCTAGCTTTGGACCACATCTATTTGGAAAGGCTTATTTATCTTAATTTCATGTATACGAATGTCTTTACTACACATAGTGTGGGATAGTACTGGTGGAAGTCAGAAGAGGGCATTGGATCCCCTGAACCTTGAGAAGCAGACAGTTGTGAGCTGCCATATGTGTTGGGAACTGAACTCGGGTCCCTTGCATGAGTAGCAAGTGCTCTTAGCAGCTGTCTTTGAAAGTGTTTGGTTATTTTAAGTTTAAGTGAAAATAATTCTTTAACATAAGGCCTGATATGTACTGAAGGTTGGCCTTGAACTCCCCATGTAGTGGGCTGGTGTTCTGCTCATGATCCTCCTGCCTCTGCCTCCTAGGATTACAGGCATAGAACAGCAGCCCAGCTACTCGAAGTGAGATGTTTATCAATAGCAAGGACACTAGCCACCATGGCAACAGCACTCTTTCTGTCTTTTTATGACATATAAGACAACCTGAAGACTTCGAGTCTATTGTAAACGTGGTCCCTGGGAACCAGGACTGAAACCAGTGTTGGTAAAGTGCTCACCTAGTGCAATTAAAACTCAGTTTGAGCCTCAGCGGTGCATAAACTGGGCCTGGTGGCACACACCTGTGGTTTCGGGCAGTGCTCAGGAGGTAGAAGGAGGATGATCATGAGGTCAAGGTCATCTTTGGATACAGTATGGATGGAGGAGCCAGCTTGGGCTGTATGATACCTTATCAAAGAGCGCTAAAGCACACCGCCACCACAACAAAACACCATCACTCTGTAGGAGGCTAGTGACCAAATGAGGCCCAAGTAGAAGAGGGTAAGCCCTGGGGGAACACCTATCAGTTTTTAATAATTGTGAGACTAAAATAACAACTATAAAGATTCACAGAACCTTGCCCTCATCATGGGCAGCCTTTTAATCTGGGATAGAGAAAGAGAGGGGCTTCAAAAGATCAAATTATGGTCTGAATATGCACCACCCTCCCTCTCCAGTCTTTGTATTGAAACAATCTGGAGTACTGAGTCAGTGTATGACTTTGGGTGGTGGTAGCATCCTGAGAGTTCCAGAATGCATGGGGTTTGTACTTTTATTGAAGGGGCTGTGGAATCTGCTGCTGTGTTAGGATACAGGAGCTCACCATACATTAAATATGCTGCCCACTTCATCTTTGACTGTCTAGTCTAAAGAGTTAAAAAAAAACAAAAAACCTAACATTGTACTGGTTGAGTTTGTGTGTCAACTTGACACAAGCTAGAGTCATGAGGGAGGAAGGAATCGCAGTTGAGGAAATGCCATGATGAGATCCAGATGTAAGTCATTTTCTCAATTAGTGATCAATGCGGGAAGGCCTAGTCTATGGTGGGTGGTGCCATGGGTTCTATATGGTTCACGCTGGGCTGGTGGTCCTGGGTTCTATAAGAAAGCAGGCTGAGCAGGGCGTGAGGAGCAAGCCAGAAACGGCACTCCTCCACGGCCTCTGCATCAGCTCCCGCCTCCAGGTTCGTGCCCTACTGGGGTTCCTCTCCTGACTTCCTTCAGTGATGAACAGCAACGTGGGAGGGTAAGGCAAATGACCCTTTCCTCCCTACCTTCCTTTTTAGTCATGGTGTTTCATCACAGCAGTAGAAACCTAACGGAGACAAATACATTTCTAGTCTAAGTTTCTCAGTAGAGCA
Organism: Ondatra zibethicus; assembly: GCA_004026605.1. Classification (NCBI taxonomy): domain Eukaryota; kingdom Metazoa; phylum Chordata; class Mammalia; order Rodentia; family Cricetidae; genus Ondatra; species Ondatra zibethicus. The sequence goes on along the minus strand of PVIU01002255.1, from coordinate 80,958 downwards.
GAGTATAGGGAACGAGATGGAGGGGGTAAACCTGAGGACTAGTTTTATATCGGAAGGACCTATGTTTTCTGGAGGGAAGCATCAGCAGGGCAGCCTGACTATGGGATAGGTGGGCAGGTGACAAAGAGGATCTTTCTAGGTGAGTGACAGAGATGTTTGGGTGGCAAACCAGGAAAGGAAGATGCCCTTGGTAGACGAATGGAAGCACTGAGTGTTTCTATTTAGGGGGTGGGTGACTCAGTAAAACCTTTGAGCCAAGAGCTAAGTTATGCAAATATCCAGAAATCCTGCCTTTTCAATTTTAGTTTTTCATGCTGAGGACCAGTTCAGACCCGGTGCCCCTGAAGCATGCATATTCTCACACTAGGCTATCTTCTCAGCTCCCTTTCCTCGGGGTGACATGCTTTCATGCCTCCATGAATGTGGTTTTAAGGGCAACTGTGTTAGCCACCAGCTGGGCACAGGGTCCCATAAAGAGAGAAGGCTTACCCCATCTACACTTGAAGTTTCTTTGGTAGGTAAGGATGGGATGGGCCTCTGACCTTCAGGAGTTCACATTCCGAAATGCTCCAGGGAGGCCTGTACAAGCCCATTAGCCTATGTGTCCTGCAGGGCGGGGTGCTTCCAGCGGGGTAGATTGCCCGAATCAATCCAAAGAATGCACCTGTTAGATGGGAATCTTGATCTGGCAATCACACCATCTCATTTCCAGAAAGCTAAGCCGGGACAGGAATGCTGGAGACTTTCACTAGCTGGTTTTGTGAAGCTGGAACCATGAAGGTGGGCCTCTGTAGTAAGAGGCACCGGCCTGCTTTTGGTCCCAGCTGCCTGCCGCGTTCGGTGCCCGGCTAGCTTATACCTGAAATAATTACACAGAAACTGTATTCATTTAAATACTGCCTGGTCCATTATTTCCAGCCCCTTATTGGCTAACTCTCACATATTAATTTAACCCATCTCCATTAATGTGTATCGCCACTTGACTGGCTTACCGGCATGAATCTAACCATCGTCCATCTCGGGCAGGAAAACTATGGCGTCTCCCACACTTCCCTTCTTCCCAGCGTTCTGTTCTGTCTACTACACCCACCTAAGGGCTGCCCTATTAAAAGGCCAAGGCAGTCTCTTTATTAACCAATGAAAACAACCCAAATACAGAAGGACCTCCTATACCAGGTCTCCTCATTTGGAGATTTCATTTTGATGGATGAATGGAAAGATCCTGTGCCCAAAATGTGCATCCCTTTTCTCTTGCTGGCTCTCTCCTCTTCTCTGCCTTGCTTACTCTCCCTCCCCTCTTCTCTCCCTCTTCCTTATCTTCCTTTTCTTAGCAATTGGTGGTGGTGTTCTGAGACAGGGTCTGAAAACTATAGCTTACCCTGGAATTCACTATGCAACCAGGCTTCCCAGAACTCACAATGATCCTCTTGCCTCAACCTCTCTAGTCTTGAATTATATATGTAAATGGATGGCTTCTTAGCAACATTTAAAGAATTTGTGATCTTGGATTTGGTATCATATAATAAAGAAACCAAGCAAGAGTCCCTTTCTTCCTGTATTAAATACATATACCAGAGGGAAAGATAGAGAAATATGACCATGCTTGAAAAAGTATATGGGCAACACAAATTGGAATTGGTGTTTTGTTTTGTTTTGGGCAGGGAGGGCACAAGGGTGGGAGGGTAGACCTGGGAGGAATGAGAAGTGAGTGTGATTGGGGTGTATTATATGAAATTACTAAATAATTAATAAAATATGTTGGGAGAGAAAGAAGTCATCAAGTTGATAAATAACAGAGCTTCATAAAGTGGTGAGAAGACAAGGCAAGCTATGGCATCTGAACTGAGCTTGTAGCTTTTTTTAATATTTATTTTTTGTTTATCGTTTTTATAGGTTTTTGAGGTTGTAGCTTTTTTAATGTTTATTTATATTATATTATAGTTAATATATATTATAGTTTTTGTGTAACAGCCCTGGCTGCCCTGGAACTCATCCTGTAGACCAGGCTGGCCTCAAACTCACAGAGCCTGCCTCTGCCTCTCAGGTGCAGGGATTAAAGGCATGCGCCACCACCACCTGGCCCTGAAGTCATAGCTTAATGCAGACATTTTTATCACGCCCTTGGGGTTCTGGGCTTGATTTCAGGCACAGAAGAAAAAAAAAGGGAAACAAAACAAACAAACAAAACCCAAAGCCACTGCAGGAAGAAGAGGGTATTATTTTTAAATTTTGTAAGAAAGCAGGAAGCTCATTCTGAAGGAAGAGACCTGGATTGGCAGTGATGATGGTGGAAGGCTGTGTGCAAAGCATGGCGGGAAGTGGTAGAAAAGACACTTTGTCAATGGACCGTGAAGAAGTAGGTATTACTGGAGACGAGTGGTCCAGAGGAGAAGGGCTGAAAGAAATGAAGCAGCCAGAGGTTGGATCACTGGGGGCTTGTGAGCAAAATCCTGACCTTGAATTTTATTGATGGTGCCGTAGGAAGCCACTGGAGTGAGCAGAGCAGGGAGACCAGGTGATCTGAGTTATAGCATGAAAATTATACCCTGAAAAGAAATAGAAAAGCAAAGCTCTGGAAGCTCTTGGAAAATGTTCTGTTGCGGAAGAAGACAGACGTAGGCAAATGAGTTATTTGGCTTCTGAGGACTATGCTGGTGGCTTGAAGTATGGAACTGTGTGGATGTGGTGGGCTCAGGGTGTTTCAGGGCTTGGCTGAGAGTTCATCAATGAACGACTAGGTGTACAATAGGAGAGAAGAGATGGGGTAGGGATGACTTCTTGATTTACGGTCTGAGCAGCTGTATGATGGTGGAGGAGTTTCCTGAGTGAGTTAGGGATAATTGGGAAAGAGGTAGTTTAGATTGGGAAATTAAGAGCTTGGCTTGGGTCATCTTAAGTGAGGATGTTGAGTCTAGATTGATACAGATACAGAAGTTTGGAATGTAAGATAAAACTCCATTCTGCAGTTCAGCTTTGAGAGTCGCAAGTGTGTGGACGGTATTTCAAGTCATAGGTCAAGAAGAAATCAGTCAGGGTGGGAGGCGTATATATGCTCTTAGGCAGGTGCTGAGCTCAGGGGCATTGCAGTGTTTCAGGGACAGACTGAGGCTGAGATGTGAGCAAGGAGGACCAAAGAGGATCTGTCAGTGAAGTAGGAGGAAGCTCAAAGGGCTGTGTGTGGGGGGGTCTGAATGTTCTATACTTGAGTCAAATGTGTCAAATCCTGCGGTGAGGCTCTAAGACAAGGGCCTGGAGTGGGTGACAAGAGGGATGCAACAATTTTAAGTAGAGCAGTGGAACGGGAGTGGGGAGAAGTCTGGTGAAATGAGGCACAGAGACTCAGAAGAAGCAGAAAGCTTATGGGGCGATGACTCCTGGGTGTTTTTGGGGGGCAGAATAAACCTAACATGGATGTACGAGATGGGGCTGACAGCTTTTCTTCACAAAAAAGAAGGGAATAATGAGATCTCTTTGGTATATAGGTGGACGTGGTTTGCAAGAAAGGGGAAAACAGGTGAATCAGAATTAAAAAATAGGAGTTGCAAAACCCAGAACCAGGTTAGAAGTGTTCGAGATGAAGCTCAACCAAACATGGGCCTCAGCAGTTAGGGAATAAAATAAAGAAGGGTGAGGGGTGGAGCTGGGCTGTGGGAAATCTGAGGATGTAGCTAAGTGATAGAGGGCACAAGATTCTGGGTTCTGTTCTCAGCACAAGGGAAAAAAACGATTCATGTATCAGGCTGGGGATGTAACCTGGTAGGTGGAGTGCTCTCGTAGCAAGCACAAAGCCCTGGGTTCAAACCTAAGCATGGCGCCAACCATTTTCGGTGGTGCACACCTGTCTTAACAACACCTGGGAGGTAGAAGCAGGAGGACCAGGAGTTCAAGGTAATTCTTGGCTGAGTGGGGATTTGTGAGTTAGAGATGTTGTTTAAAGAAAAAAGGAAAAGAAAGAAAAAAAGAGAACTGAGCTGTGGGAAGGCACAGTAGAGCTGTTATTATTTCTGTTGTTTTTTCTTTTTCTGAGAAATAAACCAGTGTCTGGGGAGGGAAAGAGGTTCTTCCGCAGGTTAGGGAAGACAGGAAAGAAATATACAGTAGTCATTTTGGAGAAGAGGAGCTGAGCTGACTGGGCATTTAATGCTAGGAACTTTTGGAAAGACAGTTGAAAGTTTTGCTCACAGATTTTAAATAAATTTAAGGACAAAAGCAACTGACAAGATGGCCCCATGGGTAAAAGTCCTTGCCCTGAAAGTCACCTGACCTGAGTTTGATACCTGGAGCCCAAGTAAAAGTGGAAGAAGACTCCATTGTCTTCTGACCTCCAGTCCAATGCGTACCCTCCAAAAATAATTAAAACAAATTTTATTTATTCTTAGAGATGTATTTATTAATGTATTTTATTATAATATATATATAATGTATATTTAAATAAATAATGTAATGTATTTAAACTCAGGTCAGGTGACTTTCAGGGTGAGGACTTTTACCCATGGGGCCATCTTGTCAGTCCCTTGCTTTTGTCCTTAAATTTATTTAAAATCTGTGAACAAAATCTGTGCGCGTGGACCTGCTTGAGTTTTTGCATACTACTGTGTGCAGGTACCTGTGGAAGCCAGAGTAGTACCCTGGGATCCCCTACAATTGGAATTACAGGTGGTTGTGAGCCCTATGATGTGGGTGCTGGGAACACAATCTAGGTCCTCTGGCAAGGGCAGTGACACTCTTAACCATTTAGCCATCTCTCCAGCCCTCCATAACACTGTTTTTTTATTGATATCCCCTTTTCTTGGGTCCCTGTTCCTGTTACACTTCACGTTTACCTTATGTCCTGGCTAGTTTTATGTCAACTTGATTCAAGTTGAAGTCATCTGAGATGAGGGAACTTCAATTAAGAAAACGCCTCCAGGCTAGGTGTGGTGGCATGCAGGCCTTTAATCCCACCCAGCACTGGAGAAACCCTGTCTCAAAATAACAAATAATATATAAATTAATTAATTAAATAATCCGTTAGTAAGCAAGCCTGTAGGGCATTGTCTTAATTAGTGATGGATAGGGGAGAGCACATCCCCTTGTGGGTGATATGATTCCTGGACCTTATAGGTTCTATAAGAAAGGTTCCTAGGTTCTATAGGAAAGCAGGTCTGAGCAAGCCACTGTGAGCAAGCTAGTAAGCAGCACTTTGCCATGGCCTCTGCATCAGCTCCATATCCTGTCCTGACTTCCCCGTGGTGATGAACTGTGATGGGGAAGCATAAGCCAAATGGACCCTTCCCTCCCCACGCTGCCTTGGTTATGGCGTTTCATCGCGGCCATAGCAACCCTACTGAGAAACCCTATTCAGTGTGTCTATGTTGCTGTAGCGCTAGGAACATAAGGGTTTGCAAACACCATCTCTCCCAAGGCTCTCAAGAGTATAATAATCTGTGATAGATAGATACATGTAGACCAATTGTATACCAGAAAACCTTTTAGGTTTTAGTTTAGGTGTGACAAATATGTCTTTATACCTAGATCAGGCTCCCCTGATCACAACAGGAGGGATTGATGGACACTTGTGGGTCTCTTCTGCCATTCCTTCCATGGTCTTAAGGAAGAGCTGGAGAGGAGGCATAGGGCTGAGCCGTCTGGCTGGCCTGTTTGTTTTGCTTTTGCTATTGGTTGCAATTCCTCTTTCATTTCTGTTTGTTCTCTAGCCATGCTGGTGATATGTACTTTTAACTCCAGCACTTGGGAGGCAGAGGCAGGTAGATCTCTGTGAGTTCAAGGCCAGCCCAGTCTACATATTGAATTGTAGGCCAGCCAGGGCTCTGTACTAAGATCTTGGCCTTTTCTTCTTCTTTTTTAAAAATTGCTTTCTAGAAGTCATTCCAGGAGATGTAAAAGTTTGTCCTTAACTAATTATCTTCATTTATTGTAGTGCTTGGAGTCAAGCCCAAGGGCTTCATATGTTACAGGCAACCAGTATACTCCTGACCACTGAACTACACCCCCAGTTGGAAGGGTAAGTTGGTTATTCATAACCATTTTGTTATTGTTTTTGTTTGTTTGCTTTTGCTTGTATAATACACGTCTAACCAAAGCTTAGGAAATAATAATGTCATTATTATTTAGGAATAATAATATCATTATCCCACATCGATTATGGACTAGATGACAAAGAGCAGGAAAGAAAGGATTTTTAGCTTATTTCCTCTGATTTGAGACAAATTAAGATCAGTAGACCTAAGAGATAGGCAAACGGATTCCAATGCTTAAGAAAAAAGAGCTTCTCCTCCATCTACTAGAACTGCTCACCCCCATATAATCTTTTTGTTTTTCCCTAGTTTATTTGTTTGTTTGATTATTTTTTGAGACAGGGTCTCACTATGTGGCCCTGGTTAGCCTGGAGCTTGCTACACATGCCCAACCCCCACGAGTGCTGGGATTAGGGTGTTCAGCACCGCACTGGTCCCCGCACTGGTCTTTTGATAGTGTTCCAAACTGGAGATCTGTAAGTCTGTAATCCTGCCACTGGCTAGTATTTTGAAGAAGTCACTCTGAAACCCAGCCCTAATGATCTTGACAGACACCCTAGCTAAGAATGGACCCAGAGTGTAGAGCGGCCTGCTCCTACCCTGAGGGTTTTCTTATGTGTTGAGGCCACTCTGGCAGATCTGCAGATGAGGAGTGTGCGCTTAGGGATGGTAAGGAATGGTAAAGGATGATTGATTGGTGGGTCTTCATCACTGGTGGGAGACTCAGGATGTCACAGCATTAGGAGACCGTGAGAATTGCTGGCAAACATGCTACTCCAAAAGAAGAGATTGAATTAGAGCAGCAGGTCGGCTTGTTGGTAGCCAGTGTGTGCAGGTGAGGAGCCAGGCAGCCTCTGACAGGAGTGAAGACACCAGCCACCACCACTGGCACCTCAGATCAAGATCATGGTGACAATAAAACCCACAGTGAGACAGGTTGTGTTTAATGGCTTGAGTCTCTCTTTCTCCAGTGTTGCTAGGATCTAGCCTAGAGAAACAGGGTAAAGAAAAGCAACTGGGGGTTCAGCCTTTGGTGTAATCTATGTGTCTGAACTCATTTTGCTCTTCTTCTCATTTGGCGCGGTGGATGACTGTCATTCCCTTTTAGCGGATGAGTAAGCTGCTCTCCTAGTCAGGGGATGAAGGGCAAAGTTGGAATCTAATCAGGGTGTGACTAACTGCATTGCTCAGGCTGTGTTTTTTCTCTCCCGGCTGCGCACAAATAAAGGAAGAGCGAATGACGGCAGGAATACCACGTCTGGTGGGACGTCATATGTAGGCCAAATGTTACTCAGTTTATCAATTACGTTATCATGAAGATATAAAATGGCTGTCGTCCTAATCCCATGAGAGGCTGCAGAAAATGACTTCCAAGCATGAAATTGCCAAGAATGACTGTCATCTTGCTTTCGCCTCTCATTAAGCTGTGAGTGTATTCCACCGTCATCACCTCCCCTCTTATCTCTTGTGTGTCTCATCCCGAAGTTGGCTAGGTCAGAGTTTATCAGACACCTCTGGTTCAGCTCCAGAGCCCCACCCAATTCCACTCATACCTCTCCCAGATCCGTGTGGTGAATGACGCCCCTCTGACCACGCCCCTCTGACCACGCCCCTCTGACCATGCCCCTCTTTCCCACCAGGCCTCATGCTCTTCCTCTCTTCTCTTTTCAGAGACCTCCCACGTGAGGGCTTTAGCCTAAACATCTAGCAAATCAGTACCTGCAAAAGTGTTGATTCAAATCCCTAGAGAAATAGACCGTGAAGATTCTGGCAAGGGATGGTCTGTATATGATATTCTCTTCCTCAGCTTCTCCGGCTCTGTGCCAGTCTCAGCTGGACTGTACACTGCTTCACATTTTTTGTTGTCTGTTTATTGTTGTTGTTTTGTGGCCTGTGTTATTCATCTAACAACATAACAAGTTTTTTCAATATAGTTTTTAGTACTTGATTAGTTTCTCTTTATATCATTATTTAATCAAACCATTATAACTGTACATATACATTGCTTCCTTTCCAACTATAAGTTATTCTGCTATGTATATCTTCATGGTGAAATCACAGTGCTTCCCTAGTTGTTGTTATTATTATTTTAAAGATTTATTTATTTCTGATTTTATGTGTATGAGTCTTTTGCCTGAGGGTAACTATGTGCACCACATACATGACTGGTGCCTGTGGAGGAGGTCAGAAGAGGTCACAGGTCCCCTGGAACTGAAGTTACAGATGGTGGGGTGCCACCATGTCGGTGCTAGAGTCAAATCCAAGATCTCAGCAAGAGCAGCAAGTGCTCTTAACCAAGCCATCTCTTCAGTCCCCATAGCAGTTATTATTATTATTTTTTGGGTAGGGTAAAGAGGGCCTCGAGAGATGGTTCCGTGATTAAGAGCACTGGCTGCTTTTCCAGAGGACCCAGATTCAATCCTCGGCATTTACATGGCAGCTCACAACTCTCTATAACTTTAGTTCCAGAGAATCCAGTACCTTCTGACATCTGAGACCATGAGACATGTATATAGTGCACGTATGTCAATTCAGGCAAAACCCATACCCTAAGTAGAATAAAATAAAATAAGAATAAAAAATTAGAGAAAAGAACACACTAGAGACATTGCATACCTGAGGCATGGGAATGCCAGATTCCCCTCTGGATGTCCCTCCCACCCCCCTACCCCCCACCGCCATACTGAGATTTGAACCTGAGGTCTTGTGCATGCTAGACATTTTACCACTGAGCCACACAGCTAGCCCTGTAATTACTTTCTTATGAAAATTTCTAGATATGGACTCTTGAATCAAAGTATATGTATGCACTTGGAAAGATCTCCTAATCCACTTTTTAGAAAGGTTATCATTGTCCTTTGTTTCTTACCAGAAGTGTGGGGAAGGTTCTAGCTAATGATTCCAAATATGGTATCACAGAATTCTTCTCAGCTGGTCAACAATTGGCCACGCAGCCTTTGGTAAGCCATAGAGCCTTTGTAACTCCACTGGTTTCTTTGTAAAACCAAGATGTTGGCTTGGTCAAAATACTTCCTCCAGGTTATGTTGCTGGAACACCTCTTAATGTTCTCAAGAAGAAACATGCATAATGGTGGTTTCAAACATAGGCAGAGAGAGAGAGAGAGAGAGAGAGAGAGAGAGAGAAAGAGAAAGAGAGATTTTGCTATTGTCATCATTCTCATTTTAGCCTTTTCCAAGATTCTCAGCGGCACTAAAGGCATGATAAACCTGCCTTCAGTTCAGACCTCATTTCAGCGAGTGATGTCTGTCCTAGCTGTTATCTTCATTCCCATTATTCAGGTAGAGAAACAGAGGTTGCAGAAGGCTGGCCACTTGCTCAACCTCACTGTGAGTCAGCAGTTAGGAAGGAAAGTGTGCAAGAGGCTGTAGACACGTACGCTGGTCCTCGGACCCTAGGAAGTTCTGCCTTGGGACATTGATCTGTCCACTGAGGTTATGATGAGTAGGTTGAAAGTCTGTTAAATCAGCGTCTTCTAGCAGGACTTTCAGCAGCCTTCAGCAGTTCATCACTTTTCCCCAGATCATATGAAATTCTCTTCCTGTTTGAATATGGGTATTTGGTCCCTAGGGTTTCCTTGCCAAGGGTTGAAGTTTGATAAATGTGTGTGCATAATTAAACATGGGAGGGTAAAAATTAACTAGAAAATGATGACAAAATAACATTGTTTAAGGCGGCAAGAAATGCAATGTAGCGAGCAATGGAGAGCTGTAGGTTCCTTCCAAGAGAAAAGAGTCCAGAACAATCCATAGACAGGGAGAGAATAAGGGTTGGCTGAATTTTAGACTTAGAGGACAAACTTGAACAATGGTCTTTCTGCCAAGCAACTTACAATTCATCAGAAGAGGCTCTTAAAAAAAAAAGCAAACATAATCCTAATGCCAAAGTAGAAATTTATATTTATATCCAGGTATGCCCAACTCTGCAGCAAATTGTTTCTGGGTTCAAGTTTCTTTGTTCTTTGTTTCTTTCTTTCCTTCCTTCCTTCCTTCCTTCCTTCCTTCCTTCCTTCCTTCCTTCCTTCCTTCCCTCCCTCCCTCCCTCCCTTCCCTCCTCTCTCTTTGAGTCTGACTCTCATTTTATAGCTCTGACTGGCCTAGAACTCATGTAGCCTAGGCTGGACTTGAACACTTGACAGTCCTCCTGCCTCAGCTTCCCAAGTATTGGGACTAAGAGGCATGAACCACCATGGCTGGGTACAAGTTTATTTTAAAACAGATGTAGTAGGCCAGGCTGGGCCTGGTGGTACACACCTGTGATTCTAGTGAATACAAAAGGTTCAGGAGTTCCAGGCCAGCCTGGGTTGTGTGATACCCTGTCTCAAACAAAAACAAACAAACAAACAACAACAAAAAAGCCACAAAACAATCCATCAAAAAAAAAAATCTCCTCTAAACCCACAGTTGACAATTTCAAATATTAAAGTATCCAATAATGCTTTTCTTTCCCTTCCTTAGCAAAGTAGAAAGTGTCTTCACTGAGGAGTCATGTCACATTGAAGAGTCATTTGTTTTCAGCAAACTGATGTGTCAGGTGTACTTTGCATGGGGAGCAATGTGTACCCTGATGTTTACTTGGGGCTTAATACATGGGGCAAGGAGGTGGCTACCTCAGAATGGGCACGGTTTCTATGTGCTGGAGAAAAACAGACAACAGTTAAGAGATGGAGTCTAATTGTTTTGGTAAATGAAGGAAGAGTTTAGCAAAACCTAGAATCTGTGATGGAGGGGTTTGAAGTATCAAAGAAGTTCCCACAAAGTATGTAGGGTTAGCTTTTCCAGTTTCTAACTTCTGTGGTGGTGAGTTTCCATGTGTTAGCTTTTTGTTCTGAGGTACTGAGGTGGGAGCCACACATACACATCTTCTTGGCCAGTTCCCTACAGTGCAGAGACTCATATACCAGAAAACCCTCCTGTCTGTATGGAAGAAAAACATGGAGTGGTGATTGTTCTAATATTTCACTCACAGGAAATGGAGGGAGAAACCCAGGGTTGAGTATAGTGAGGTGCTATCCTAAGAGCTGGACTTGGTGGTACACACCTTTAATCCTAGCTCTTAGGGGGAAGTTGCAGGCAGATCTCTGTGTGTTCAAGGCCAGCTTTGTCTATGTAGTACATTCCAGGCCACCTAGGCCTACATAGTGAGACCCTGTCTCCAAAATGTGATGGTTTCTTCAGAGCTTCTAGAGGAATTCATCTGCTAATATGGTTACAAAAAGTATTCTTCCAAGAAATGCTTCGGTTATCAAGTGGCTACTGCAAAAGAGATGGAGAACTGTGTTTAATGGGCATGAATTCTGTGTTTAGAAGTGTGAGGCGATAGCTAATGGATACAGACCCATTCTGAAACATGGATGGGGCTCAGTGGCAGAGCACCTTGGGTGGACAAGTGTGTGATTCCCAGAGCTGGGAAGGAAATGAAAGAGGTGACCTGAAAGACAGCAGCCGGTTATTGCACATCAAACCGTCCTATGTGCCGTGCTGAAGCTCATGAGGAGTTTGGTGAGATTCGCCTTAGTTCAGTCCTGATGGAAAGGGGGACAGTGGAGAGGAAATGACTCACCTGGAGTCACAAACAAGGTGATTATGACAAAGGGAAGGAAAGAGAATGGTATGGAACTTTCCCACGCTAAGGCATAAGAGCCCTTGCTCCACTGCCTTATGTCACCCAGACCATTTGGCTTCTTTATACTTTAGCTACTCAGGGACACGTTCAGATGACGGAACCTGAGCCTTAATGTTTTCCAGGCAATTCTACAGGAACGCAGTACCGGTTATTTACAATTTCCACATGGAGTTGGCCCCCTGTACCCACAGGTTCCACATCTGTGGATTCAACTGAAACATTCAAGAGAAGGCCTACATCTGTGCTGAACGTGTAGACTTTTCTCTTGTCATCATTCCCTAGACAATACAGCAGAGCAAATATTTACATAACATTTGGTTTAAGTTACCTGGAGGCCACTCAAACTGCACGGGAAGACGTGCATAGAGTCTAGGCCATTTTACTCAAGGACCTGGACAGAATCTCTTCAGCAAGAAGTGCTCCCAAGATCTTTGAAATGAGGGCCTTTGCATATTGTTAATTAGATTGAGAAATGGGGTTGCGGAGGAGCCTGACAACAGATTGTGAAGGGGTTCATGAAGTCCAGGTATGGTTAGCTGCTCGGGCTTGTGACTTGGCTGGGTCACAGCCCCACGACACTATCAGATATGAATGAATTTGGGGCTTCCCTGTCATTTCTCAAGCCGTACGAATTTAACGAGTGGTTACGAGGTGTTGGTCATTTGTAGAAACCCACGGACCAACAATTTTAAACAGTGACTGACTCTGTCTCCCCGGTGTGTCCCCAGGGTGTGACACAACAGTTGGCACATAAATGCTAATTAAACATGTGTGCAGGAGCATGAGCGGCTGACGAGACCCACCTGCACAGTCTCTCGGGCAATTTGCTGTAGCAGTGTGTATATTTTCATAGTCTCCAATATATATTCATAGTCTCCAGTCCATATCCATGGTCTCTAGTATATGTTCATAGTCTCCAGCACATACTCATATTTTCCGGTATTCATATTCACATTCTCTGGTTTATGTTCATCGTCTTCACGGAAGCATTTAGCAGCTCACCCAAGCGTTCTCTTTAATCCTTTCACCCTTTAAGCTTCCCATCTGCATCATTACCTTTGTTCAGGGGGAAACAATTACCATTTGGAAGATAACTGTCTTCTCCTTCTACAGTTCGGTCTGCAGAGGGACGAGCTGCTCACAGTGTTTTATTGCCTGTATTCCTTATGTGACCCACTTGAAGAGGTGGCACGGTTCTGGATGGTCCCAGAGACAGGTGCCATCTGTATTACACGGGAAGGGATCTACTAGGTCGTGACTTGGAGGATTCTGGCCTTACCTGGTTGCAGAGGCACTGCTGGAGAAAGTATTGTCTCCTTCCACCTAGGCTTTCCTTTCTACAACATATTTCTGCTCGGATGGTAAACAGACTGGGAGGTACAGAGAAGGTTGAGACCTGGCCCCGTTCCTCAGGGCAGTACTGACTGAAGGCTGACTGGCTGAAGAAGGTGAAGAGTAATACACAGTCCTCAGGCTGTTTAGTCTTCACAGACACAGACGTGCTTGGCATCATTGCTCCTGCCCATTGTGCAGGAAACAAATTCCTATTAAACAGACGGGCAACCTATGGCTGAATGAAGATTTTAACTCAGGAGCTTTCGTTCTAAACCACCTTATTATTAAAAGAAATAATACAGTACATTCTATACTTGGAAAATCTTCTTTCACCAAATTTGAAACAAGGCAACAATTTGCCATGAAGATAGAATGTTTCATTTAAACTTTTAGAAAAAGTAAGATATTTTTGGTCTATGAGACAAATCCCATAGTATAAAACTTTAGAGACCATCTAACAAATCTCTTGCTTGTGAATATGCTCGATGACTATTTATGGATTATTTTTTAAGATTAAAAAGAAACTGAGTGGGGGCAAGGAGATGGTTCACTCAATAAAGCACTGGCTATGGGAGAATGAGAACTGGAGTCCGGCTTCCCCAGCACCCACATAAAAAGCTGCAGGGGTATATGTGCCTCCTGGTGCTGTCTCAATGGCCAGACTGTCTAGCCCATTAGCAGCTCCAGGTTCATTGAGAGAATCTGTCAAAAAACAAAATGCAGACGGGGCCGTGGTGGTGCACACCTTTAATCACAGCACTGGGAGGCAGAGGCAGGGGGATCTCTGAGAGTTTGAGGCCAGCCTGGTCTACAGAGCGAGTTCCAGGACAGGCTCCAAAGCTACACACAGAAATCCCGTCTTGAAAAAAGAAAAGAAAAGTAAAAACAAGAACAAACAAAAAAACCTCAACTAGAAGGAGGAGAGAATGAGGAGGGGGCCTGATGTTGGCCTATACTCACCGTAGCCGTGTGTGCAGCCCCTCCACACGTGCACACACACACCACATCATACTTGTACTATGTTATAATCTGATACATGTTGTGTTATTATCACATCAGGGTATTGACAGTCCCATCTCCTCAAACGTGTCATTTCTCCCACTGGGAATGTTTAAACTCCGCTCTTCTAGTCCTGCAGTCAATCCTAAGGCCTTGTGCATGCTAGGCAAGCGCTCCTCAGCTCACTTGTGTGAACAGCCCTCTTCTATTTCTTTATAAAACACATAACAAAGTATTTAAAGCAGTGATTCTCAACCTTCCTAATGCTGAGACCCTTTAATACAGTTCCTCATGTTGTGGTGACCCCCCCAGCCATAAAATGATTTTTGTTGCTACTTTATGGCTGGAATTTTGTTACTGTTACGAATTGTAATGTAAATATCTGTGGTTTTGGATGGGCTTAGGTGTTTTGGAACCTGTTATTTGACCCTCTGTCCCCCTCCCCTCCCTTTCCTAAGCTCTAAGGGCCTCTGTCTATTTCTGAATCGCTTTGCAGCATTTTGAAGAATATGCTCCTGGGTTAGCGTGTAGCTGTGTGAGGAAAGTGATCACCTGGCTCGCATGAAGACCTGGGCTTGGTAGAAGAAGCTCAGTGTGGTGGTACAGGCCTTAGCACTGGGCAGGTAAAAGCAAGAGGAACAAAAGCTCAACATTGTCCTTAGCGACTTAGTGAGTTCAGGGCCAGCCCGGGTTACCCGATGCAGGGCCTGGAGAAACAAAACGCAGAGAATGTTTCTGGCTTAGAAAGTAAGATCGTTTGTCACACAGAACTTTCTTGCTTTTATTCGTTTGGGATGGGATAACTGAGAATGGTCAAGTGGGGTCCCGGAGCAGGAGAGGTCAGTGGAAATCCCGGGGTCTCGTCGAGTTCCTACTGGGCACTGTTTTTGTTTTTGTTTTGTTTTGTTTTTTTCTGCCTTTTCTCTTTGGAGAATGCAGTGTCACTGGCACACTCTGGTGATGACAGCAAATCCAGGGACACCTATGGAGACACCATGGAGACGGTGTATGAGTCTGTCAAACCTTGCAGATGACACTGCTCTCATACACTCGTTTAGGTTTGAACTTGTATTTTCATGCTTGAGAAAGGAAAAGCTTGCTCCTGCGGTAGCCTTTACTATGCCTTTTTCGACCGTGTTTGGCTTGGCAGTTAAGAAAAAAAATCAGCGGCAGGATTACCTTTCAGTGGCTCAGCACCTAATCCTCAGGCAAATGATTTGTCCACACTTAATATAATGCTCTTAGGATATGCTGCTTGATGTAAACACTAACACTCATAAACTGGTGCCCGAGGTACAGTTTTCCCCTCTAATACCCTGTTTGTGTTGGCTTGTACCCGTTAGATATAAAGCCATTATGATAAAATACATCTCCTTTTAGCTTGATAAAAAAGAGTCGAGGCTACAAGTCCACACCAAGAGAGGGATGCTGCTGTAAACTCAAGGCCCTTTGTGATGTTTGTGGGCAGGCCTATGCTCCCACCCCCTTGGAGGAGTGTTGGTGAAATCGTTTAAGCTGCTTTATTTGTTTCTGACACCAGACTGAGCCGAAGTACAGCTCCTTTGCCTTTGCCCTGCCTGTCTAGCTTGGATGGAGCAGCTGCCTCCACATAGGGACTAGCTAGCACCAGAAGGCGTTTCAACACACAGCATCCTTGTCACCATTCCACCACGCTGGGGATGACACACTGTCACTTTCCACCTCCTTTCCTGCTGCTCACATCACCTGTGTGGCATGTGAGCTGTTCTTCCAGGCCTCCCGAGAAAGATCACCGCGTAGACAGTGTTATAAGAAAGATAGGCATATCTGCCATTATCCTCATCTGATCAAATGCTCACACATCGGCAGACGCCCCCTCTACTTCCCTGTCTCCGAAGAGCAGGCACTCAGTAACAGAGCCCTTCGACGTTCAGGCCCTGACTCACTCAGCGATACCTGTGATTGAGAGCCTTCTCTGTAATTGTACCTCTAGCCAAAGGATGAGAGGTCATAGTGTCCAGGTGGCAGTGACCACATTTTCAGCTTCCTGATCTGGACTCATCCGCTGTTTGTCAGGAAGTCGTAGGGGAGGCGAGTCTTCAGTGAGTTTTTATTTGTTTTTTATTTGCAATTCAGTCTTAATTTACCTCCCTTCCTCTTTGCTCATCCTCCCTCCCTCCCTATCTCTTTCCATTTTTTTTCCTTTGCTGGGGTTCTATCCCAGGGTCTATGCTGGACATCTCCTCTGCCACAGAGTCGTGTTCCCAGATCTACCACACTCTAAGTTTCTCTTTTTCCAAAAACAGAAAGATTTGAAAAGTGAGGCTTTCCCACTGTTTTGAACTTCAGAGTTTTGTTTTGAGAATATTTATAAGTGGATCAAGTATTTAAACTCATGCATAATCTTTGCTTTGACTACAAGTGTGGAATGAAAACAAACACAAGAATTGGTAACGAAGAGGAGGAATGAGGAAAGTGCGAGAAGACGGAAGGGAGGAGGGGAAATGACACCCATCCCCTGCCTCAGTTCAGAGGCACTGATAACTTCCCCAGGGCTCTGGATACCTGTGTGCTTTTATCCCCACTGAAAGCCATGGAGACAAAGGAGACCGCATTTCACTGAGTGACCTTTGTCTGATTCTGGGTCATGTGAGGCTGAGCATTCTGCTAGGAAGCCAGCATTCTCTCCCTGCCCGTTCTCACTCTACCTTCCTGTCCCATTTGCCTGGAGAAAGGAGGTCTAGGGACAGGTCTAGAAAGAATGTCTAGCCCATCCTGGGACTCTTTGTGCAACAAGGTGTGTGATACGGAGGATGGAACCCAGTCTGGACAAATGCTGGACCACTGAGCTGCATCCCAGCGCTTAGATCTCCGCTGTTTGTGTCAAGCCTAGAATTAGAATCCAGAGCCCAGGACTTAGCTGAGTGCTGAAGCCATGAGCTCAGGGGCAAACTAGACTGGGAGCTTCTGCAGCTTTTGGGGGCCGGGGGGGCTTCTTTTGGTCTGGACAAGCGATTTTTTTCTTCTCTCCATAAGGAGGTCATTCTAAAGGGCACCTATGGGTGAGAAGCAGAATGGGAGTTGAAGGTAGAAGTTTCCCTTCTTGGTAGTGGCTGGGAAAGGGAAGATTGCAGCTCCTCCTATAACTACCGCTCTGTCAAATCCTAAGTATTTCTGAGTTTCCTTGCTTGTTAATATTTGGCCTGATGTCTGGTGGTGTAGCTGGGGTGGTCAGCCCCTGCCACCTCCCCTCTGCCTCTTATCTCGGGATGGAGACTGAACAGGTGTCTAAATGTGGCCCGACTTCAAACTCTGTTATGTCATATGCACCATCTGAGCTCAGTGAAGGATGGGGCATTGGGTTTAAGGATTCTTGATCTAGAGGGTTTTCATTACACATGGTAATCTTTAAAATGAAGGTATTCAGCCAGATGGTGGTGGCACATGCCTTTAATCCCAGCAGAGGATTAAAGGATTAGATAGGTAGTCAGAGGCAGGTGGATTTCTTTGAGTTCAAGGCCAGCCTGGTCTACAGAGCAAATTCCAGGATAGTCAGGACTGCACAGAGAAACCCTGTCTCAAAAAATCAAATAAAACCTAATAAACACATGAACAAATAAACAAATGAAGTTATTCTACATCAGTTTTGAATATTGGTTCAGAAAGAATTTGAAGGGAATCTGCTCTTTTTTTGCCATTACCTGTGAGTGGACCTATTACTAGTGTTGAGACTCATACTGCATGTGCAGTGGGAGCTTTGTGTGTGGTACTGGGTCTCACATGCTGGGGTCGTTATTAGACTCTGAGCCGTAACCGTGGCCAATTTAAAGCCACCAGAGTAGCTATTTTTTATTTGGGGATTTAAAAAAAGCAATTGAGATAATTCATAACCCTTTCTGAGGGAAAGGTGAAGGATTGATGGTATAGAACATTACAAGTAAATTAGAAAAATCCAGTGGAAACCTGTGGGCTACTAAACTGTACCTGGAGTCACTGTGGTTGTTTGTATGAGATGTGGGATTTACAATTTTTTAATTTTTTTTTTTTTTTTGGTGATGCTGGGAACTGAACCATGCTAGGCAAACAGTCATCTATATCCCTAGCTCATGTACAGGATAATTACAGGTGATTTTGTTTTAAGTTTTTAACTTTTAGTCTCAGATTATAGAGTCCTTGCTTCTAGAGTTTTTTTTTAAAGATTTATTTATTATGTATACAACATTCTGCCTCCATGTATGCCCGCACGCCAGAAGAGGGCACCAGATCTCATTACAGATGGTTGTGAGCCACCATGTGGTTGCTGGGAATCGAACTCAAGACCTCTGGAAGAGCAGCCAGTGCTCTTAACCACTGAGCCATCTCTCCAGCCCCGCTTCTAGAGTTTTTTAGGTAGATCTGAAATCTCCTTTCTGAGTGACTGTTCCGAGCCCTCCATTGGTGGTTTTCCCATCCAGTGGTTTATGGGGCCTTGGTGGCAATAGTATGTGACAGAGGAGGAGCCTGTGCTTCCGAGCCCGTCAGGATACATGGCCTGTGATTCCAGGCTGTGGGCTGTGTCTGAGGTCAGTGGGCCATTCCTACTCTTACCTTCTGTAGCAGAGGGAGACTCAGGTCGGCTGAAGGGTGTTAGAATGTGAGAAGGCTGCTTGGACTTCTACAAGAGCCCTGGAAGGAGGACGTGGAGGGAACACAGGGGTGTGGAAAAGTTCTTAGCTGAACCTGTGTTTTAGCCAAAGAACATGAGGTTTTTCTGGCCCACCCCTAGATAAGCTTTTGATAAACTCATGGCTATGTTTCTTATTTAGAGACACTAGATGAAGCAGAACGGACTGCTTGGAATTCTGAAGAAACTAATCCCAGTTGTTCTCCCAGATACTTCCAATGTTCTTACTTCCATTACTCGCTCTTCATTACTAAGCATCTCCAACCCTGCCCATTTCCGGGCCTCCCTTGGATGCTCACTTGGGTTTATCTATCTCTCTTCCCCTTTGGCTTCGGCCTCCCGTTTTCTCCCTCCTCTCTCGTGTTGGCCTCTCCTCTCTCTCTCTTCCTTCTCTCAACTCCCTTGCTCCTCTACCTCGTCATTGTTGTCTTCCTCCCCCTCCTCTCCTTTTCCTCCTTCTTGCTCTCATGTCCTCTCCCCTTCTCTCTCTGTCTCCTCTCTATCTTCCTCCCTCTCTACCCCTATTCTGAATGAGGACACTGATGGCCATATTACCAGAGTCCCTAGCCCATCCTGCTTAAAGCCCCTTGCTCTTCCTTTCCCTTTCCCTGGCACTCCACCTATAGACAGGCCACTTTGCATTCCTCAGTCTATCTTGCATCCTTGAGAAAGAAGTGCAGTTCATTCATACCCATGTGGTTGGACCAATTTCCACCCCCAAGCCCCCACCCCTACCCCTGCCACCTCCTGCCCCACCATCCTCTAGGGTCTGACTTGAAGGGAGCTTTCAGGGTCTCTTACCATGCACCCCGCTGCAGACTCAGCGGGTTCTCAGTTGCGGTTCTCATTGCACCCTGACTGCACTGTTTTCAGATACCCAGGGAGTTTGTAGCAGCCTGCTCTAGGAGACTGGTGGGCGCAATGTTGTTTGCTTGTAAGAAAGAACAGAGGCCACATGCATCTGTGTTGACGAGTACCAATACACAAAGTATCAATGATGATGGAGTCAAAGGCTGGGGACTGTGGGTTTTTTTTTTTGTTAGTTAGGTGGCCAGTGTGTTAAAGAAAAGTCATGTCTTCTTGTCCAAGGAACTGGTTTACTTCACAGAGAATCAAGAACTGTCTGGAATTTCCCTTCTCCAGTGTTTTGGTAGAGAAGAAAAGAATAAGCTAATTAGATCAAACAAGCAGATTTCCTTTGATGTCCCTCACTCCACCCCGACCCCTTACATATGCAAATGGGTTTCAGAAGAGGGGAAAAGCCCAAAACACAGACCCAGGTATGTTTGGCCTTCCCTAATCAGGAGATAATAACAGTATTCTTTATTGTTGTTGTAATTATGATTTAAAAAGGACTGCCCATCAACATTGATCTGCATCTGAGGAATGTGGGGCCGGCTAAGGAGACTTCCCTACCTCTGTGGAGACCAGAGAGAACAGGTCACCTGTGAGGGAGTGGATAGTTAAACACAAGCTTCCAAGGGACTTGGAAAGCAAAGGCCCAGCATTGGATTCAGCTAGCTTCATCCCTTTCCCCAGAAAGTTATCTTATAGTAACTGTTTATGTTTCTCTCCACAGGAGATCAGGAAAGTAGCAGGAAATAGGAGTCTACCCTGTCATGTCAGGGAACCAGGCAGGGATATAGGAGATGCCAGTGGTGGGTGCTGTGTCCGGCCACAGGTAGGATTAACTTTTATGGGCAGGAGGAAAAGAAAATGTAATTCTCTGGTGGAGATATTTGTAGGAGGTGTGGGCGAGGAACAAGTAACTGGGAGACTGTTTAGTAGAGGTGATAACCTGGTTAGAATGAAAGGATTTGAGGATGGGGTTTCTAGGGACAGCATGTTTGGTTCTGCACAAATATATGTTCTAACAACACACCCAGAACATCAGTGAACACAGAACACCAGTAAAACTTTAGCGAGGGTGCATCTGCAGAGGGTTGGCTCCACCATCTCCCGTATGGACTGACCCAAACTCGGAGGTGTGCAAGTCTTTCCCGCGAAATGATGAGACTTGCACGTGACCTGGGTACATCCTCTTTGTGCTTTGAATCACCTCTAGATTACCCAGGGCACATCAGATATGGCATGAGCTGTGGTGTTGTATTGTTTAGGGGATGACAGGAGTATTCAGAGAGGATGGGGGTATAGCTCAGCCATTGTAGAACATTTATCTAGGCTCAACCCTCTGCACCCCAGGGTAGAAAGAAAGTCTTCACACATTCAGTGAGGTGCTGAGTGTTCCTTGAATATTGTTTTCCTGCAGTTGGGCTGAATCCCTGAGTGTGGCTTCCATGGTTACAGAAGGCTGGCTGTATATAGAAGCAGTTTTTAGACATTGCCAGGCATCTTCAGAGCATCCCGACGGTTTGGAGAACTACTGGACAGAGGATTTTCTTCTGGGCTGCCTCCATGGGGATGCCAATACCAATAGAGACACTAGTCTGTATAGGCACAAGTCTTCCTCATGGAATGATGCAACTGAATTTCATCTCATGCAGTGCACTTTACACGGGACAGTGACAGCCTGCTTCCTTCCAGGTGACTCTCTCTTCATTTGTATGAGGACATGGCTGTCCTGACTCAAACCAGCTGTGGCCCCGAGATTCCTCTCCCAGTTCTGGAGGAAGGTATCTTTAGGGGCTCCTCTCTGGCTGTCACTTTCTGACAGACATCCAGGTGGCTTTCACTAAGAACCACCACACACTGAATAGATCCTCTTACTGCCTATCATCACCTGGATCTGGCAAGAGAAAATTCAGAATCTGTGCTTTGTCTCCTTCGCTTGGTGACTTTTTTTTATTCTCTTCACAAAAGGCCACCATTGAGAGAATTGAATATGAAATTCAAGAGAATATGAAAAAGAAAATAGTGCCCTGTCCCTCTGTTGGAAATGCTGTGGTCCTGAGCTGATTTGATAAAAGAGGATGTCAGTAGAGAAGGGAGAAAAGGAGACAGAAGAGCAGAGATCTGAATTTAGAAACCTCGCTGCGCTCTCTGGATCTGAGTTGGCCTAAGAACGCACCAGATAAAAATAACAAGTGGCGCAGTAGAGGACAGATCTGCAAGCTTCTTCTCTGCCTGGGGCCACGCATGCCCAGTCTGCATCGCTTTGGAGGCGAAGCACCCGGACTGCATTCCCCAGCAGAAGGCCAGAGTGAGAAAGGGCCTGTGTTTGATGTATGAGCTTTGGCTTGCCATTGTGAGTCACCCCAGAACTAGCTGCAGGCAAAACAAAAATCTTTTGTGATTAATTAGAAAAACTGGACGATTATGAATTGACTGCACACAGCCGGGGTATAGTAATATAAATAGTAATGACTCCGGCGTGCCTGATGAACACTCGTGTTTATATGAGATCACTGGAGAAAGGCAAAATTTTAACATGGAATCTGCTGAGATAGGATGACTTCTGATCTTGGGTAATTTGAGGGTCTTGACTGCGATGTCTATTGATGCCTTCCAAAAGGGTTCAGACTGACCTTTTCCCCTCACACCCATCCAAATTTCGCCAAAGCAGTCTTTTGCTCTCTTTACTTCCTTTTGTTTTTAAAAAAGATTGAACCCAAACATCCTTTTCGGCGGCCCTATGGGATCCCTCCCGTGTTTTGCTAACCACCTTGCCTGCACATGGAATTGATATGTGGTTATTTTGCTCCTCTGGTGGCATCTGCTTCTCAGAAACAGAAGACTTGAGCACAGATACCATTTGGATTTGGAGACACTGTCTTAATTTTTGAGGGAAGAGTGCAGCAACACCACCAGCAAGCTTTGTTATCAGAGAACTCAAAGATCAGAATATTCTGCCAAGTTTCCCCTAGCAAATGGTTTATTCTATTGGGGAATGTCAAGTGGATAGTCCTGTACCCCATAAAGTACAAAGAGCAAAGCTTTTAATAAACACACACACACACACACACGCACACACACACACGCATGCACACACATACACACAAATGCATGTACACACATGCATACACACACTCACACACATATTTGGCATGCTTTGTTCTCTTTCTTTTTGAACACCCTTCATCCTAAAACTAGCTATGATTATGATTATTTCTCCTTAAAGAAGTTCCTGATGAAAAATAATTAAACCCTGACAGTGCTGGCAAATGTCAAAACACAAATTTCCTCAAATGATCAGATTTTAACCACCAGGGTGAGCAAGTTACCCTTTGTCCTGGGGCAGCGGCGTGTAGCCAGAGATGGTTGCAGACCCAAGAGGAGAAAAGAAAAATGCCATTTTGCTGCTCGATCTTTCCTCTAGCCTCTACCCCTTTCGGACAAAAAAAGTCTCCCAGACCTTTGAAATTTGGTTTCTGTCAGGCAATTAACTTGTCTTAACAGTGCACTCTCCATCTCCAAGTGCCTTTTTGGGGGCCTCTGTTTGCACTCGCTAGAGTTCACATTGTTTTCTATTATTATTCAAGCAGGGCCGCCTCAGTAGTAAACCCATTGACCATTCAATCAGAGCGGTAGCTGCTGTGGATAATTAAAAGTTCCCAACCTCTTGCCCCAAGGCCAGGCTAGAGCCAGTCAGAGAGGAGCCAGGTCCTAGCTGCTCAGGGACCAATCGATCAGCTGATTAACCCTTCTTACTGATTGGTTAGAGATGATTGCATCTCTAGTAAAGAAATCTGCTTTGGCCCTGGGGCACAAGAGGCAGCCATACATTCAGGGTGGCTGAGCAAGCAGCCCTGGCAGTCAGTGTCCTCACAGAGTGAAGGGAGGGAAAGGGACCTCTGATAGAAAGATTTTAATCTCCCCACCATGGGGACTTTTCCCCCCTCCCACCGGACTGTTTCTGCTTCTGTTTCTAAAGAGAAGAATTTCTGCTTAGGTGTGAGAATGGTGGAGGAGATCCCTGGCGTGGCAGCTGCTGATTCTGCCTGACAATAGAGTGTACTCTTGCAAAAAGCCTGAGGCCAGAATGCACCCTGGGCACACCCTTCATCAAACAGGTCCCTCTCCTAGCTGACTGCTCTGTGTTCAGACCAGGTGACTGTGGCCGGCTGGCTTTGCCTTTGCTAGTACGTATTTATCTTTGGGTATGGATAAACAGCTTGCCTCTCTTGTGCTTACGCTTTGGCACAGTGAGTAACATTTACTGTATCGGAAAAGAGGCATTTATTTAACAGAAATGACTACCCTGTTGTCCTTGGAGGGAGTAGCTGAGATGCTATCCCACAGGTGTGGCCTGGCCATTCTGAGAAGCTCTCTTTGGCCACAAAGCTAGATCTCTCTGGATTTGGTAGGAGAGCCCGGACAGAGAGCCCTGCTCCTTCCAGCGGCAGCCTTTCTGTCTGTGGCAAAAGGGAGAAAAGCTGAGGTTTGGCAAAGCATACTTTGCCAAGATTCCCTTTCCAGAGCCTTCAAGAAAAACCAAGTTTCCGTTCGTGTCTGAGGCAGCAGAGTTTGCCTCAGTGGAACGTGAAGCCGGAAATGTGGTGAAATGAAAGTTTCGCCTTTGCTCTTCTTTTCATGTGACAACCAGACTGTTCAGAAACTTACATCACAGTGACACGAATGACAAAGGAGACAGACCTCAGATTCTACCGAAAAACAAAACAAAATAAAAACTAGTGCAGCCCTGGAGGTAGGGATGCAGAAAATGCAAGTTTTATGATCTGCTTCCAGCACCTTGGCTAAGAAGGGCTTGGAGGGTCTTGCTGCTCCCAGGAGGCGATGGGCAAGCCCTCAGGTATGAAGGCAGTCTTGGAGGAAGGAAAGGGCATCCCTAAGAAGTGAAATCCCTAAGAATTTCAACCCGAGCTTAACCAAAGTAAGAAGGCCCATATGACCTCGGTGTATGTTAATTTCCTGATGGTCTTAATCTTCTTCCTGTCTTAATGAAGGCTGGTCAGAGCGTGCCTATGTATGCACACAGCATGTGTATGCACACAGCATGTGTATGCACACACAAATGGAATTGTTTCCAATGAGCCTGAGGCTGTTTCATTCACTCTTCCTACACTGCTGAAATCAAAACTGAATTTAGAAAAAAATGTGTAAAGCAGATTTATGCCATTTGGGAAAAGAAAAGATGAACAAACTCAGGGTATAGGGATGACAGCATGGACTTCGTCACTGCAATTGTTACGAGGAGTTATATAATACTGCTAGGTAGAATGTGGAAAATATCGAAAGTACCTATCCTTGGCCAGCTAGCTTCGTCTTGTTTGTCTTGTAAATGCTGCTTATTATAAAATTATTTGTAATTTTAAATTTTTGAATTAAATTTAAAGTTTTGAATAAAGCCCTGCCATTCAAAATTAATTGTCTCTGCAAACTTTCTCTGTGTGGAGAAGAAAAGGGTGCAGTGAATCTTAGATGTGTAGGGAATACGTTACTGTTTCATGGCTGGGTGAAACCGGACCACATTTGGGAAACTGGGTCATGTATAATACAGAGCTTAACTGAGAATCCTCTGTCATTTCTATTTGGCCTTTGATGTTATTCTGTAGACAGTCCCCATAGAAGTGTTTGCTCCCCCCGCCCCCATCATCATTTAACTCCCTTTTCATTACAAGAGGAATTGAGCATCATAGTCTATAAGCAAAGTGGAAAACATTATTTACAGCTAGAACTGGCTATCAGTGTTCTTTTTCTGCAAGAATTTAACGTTGCTTGCAGTGTTTCTGCAGATGGAAGCCACATCCACACGCAGTGTAGATAATGAGTGGAAAGGCAGCCCAACTCAAAGCAGGTAGCATTCCTAAGAGGGAAGCGCTGTAACCTGAGGCCCAGATTAGCCATTTCTCTGCAGTAAAACAGGCCACAGAGCATTCCACTCAGACAGCGACAGGCATCTTTCTTCCATGACTGTTTATTTTCCAAAGAAAGCTGATAGGAATCCTGGGAGATACGTAGCCTATTAAATGAATGCAGCTGATTTTCCCTCAGAGAATTGTTGTATCATTTTTGGTACCACTTAGAAATGCCTCAATGCCACAACAACAAAAACAACAATAACAACGACAAATCAACAAAAAACTGGATTTGCATAAGTGTTTCCAATGTGTGAAACAATTCATTCAAAGTTCAGTTTGTCCTCCTTTTTCTACTCGATTTCTTTCTTTCTCTCTCCCTCCCTTCATCCTCTTTCTTTCTTTCTTTCTTTCTTTCTTTCTTTCTCTCTCTCTCTCTCTCTCTTTCTTTCTTTCTTTCTTTCTTCCTTTCTTCCTTCCCTTCTCTCTCTCCCCCTCCCTTCACCCTTTTTCTTTTTTCTTCCCCTTTCTCTTTCTTTCCTCCCTCCCTCCTTCCTTCCTTCCTTCCTTCCTTCCTTCCTTCCTTTCTTTCTTTCTTTCTTTCTTTCTTTCTTTCTTTCTTTCTTTCTTTCTCTCCTTCTCTCTGTGAAAGTTTTTCTCAACTACCCAAGCAACCATGTAGCCGTCGCCCAAATAACTGTGTTTGCATGCTACAGAAATCTGTAAAACCAAAAAGTTCCTTTTCTAACTCCCTTAGTGCCAACTTTATGTTACTGTCGGTAAGTTCAGAATGAGAGAAATGTAGCCAGCTTGTGTCTGTTAGGAAGCCCTGTGCCACAATGACACCCTGAGTCCAACAGAACCATGGAATCCCAGACACCAGACACTAAAGGAGGAAAGGGTAACCTGTGTGCCTGTCTTTTCCACAGACCAGAAGGCTCTGCTTAGGTTCTGATGCATCATTCTGCTTAGAAGGGTTGTAAATGAGGGAAGCACAGCGTTTAGCCGTAAAATATGAGCAGAACTCTTCAATGTGGGTTACATTTAACAGCCGCGTATTGATTTTTTTCTTGTAATTTCATTTCCATGAACATTTCTAGTTTCTTAATTAGTAGCCATTTAGAGAGAAGGAGATTTAACATTCTCTCCATGAGAGGACATAGCTTGGAGGAGCTACAACTTCCCAAGCTCTTTCTGTAGAAGCGGATGGCCTTCCTTGCCTCCCCTGAGTGTGGGAGTGAGAGAGAGCCAGCCATGGTGCGCGCATGCGCAGATACACGCAGACGCGTGCATAGCCTTCCACTCTCCTTGGTCTCTGCTAGTACAATTAAGACAGAATAATGTTGGGGACCCGGTGACAAAACTCAACGATCTCCAATCGCACACTCTCCCTGTAACGGGAAGGGCTGTTTACCCCATGTTCCTTATTAAACTGAAGTATTTTATTTAATGAGCATGAGTCATGCAAGGTGTTCCCATAAATCATCGGCTGGTTTACAAACTCAATAACTAGGCTTCCTGCTCTAACTAGGCTGAGCACACCTTAAATTATTAACAAGCCAGGCCCTTGAGGCAGATCTTTGATGACGATGATATAAACACTGCGAAGACAAGGTGCTCTCTCAGCAAAAGATTATTGACTCTAATTACCATTTACCACAGGAAAAAGAAAAGAAAAGACAATAAAGTATGAGGGAGAATTTAAATCTGAGACTTAATTTTATGAGCGCTTTAAATACTTCACCCCTCCCCAACTTTTTTTCCTTTCTCTTCTTTCTTTTCTTCTTCTTTTTTTTTTCCTTCCCCCTTCTTGTTTGCGGCTACCCTACCAAGCTAGGCATTGTTGCCTGGTAATGATAGCCCATGGTTGGCTAACCTTAAAAGGATGACAGTTGTGGGGAGGAAAGACGGGGAAAGGATGGGAAGACAGCAGTCTCTATGGTTGACAGTATGCGTGTTCTTTGAAATGTAATGGAAAAAGGGCGGTGGGTGGGGGAAGGGAGAAATGATACACTGGATTAAAAAGGAAAGAAAAAGAAAATCCCATATTTAACCATTTCTATGTAGGTGTGATTGGAGTAAAAAGGCTGAAGGACCGACAGAAGCCACGGCAGTCTTGCTTAGTAAACCAGTGCTTGATCAGCTGTTTCTCTCTTGTTCTCTCTATGGGCCTCGATTTTACGGCACGCACACTCTGAGAGGGTTGCAAGGAAGTTAAAATGAATGAGGTCTAACGATAAAAGAAATGATTAAAAATAACCCTGAGAATGCAGTCAAATGGGCTGTGGTGTGTAGTAGGCGCCTGAACAGAAAGCGTTCTTTTTTGAGTGTTTGGAAGGTGGCCATGGCAGCTGGGAGAGGAAGAAAGATCTTAGAGGCTGGAGTGCCTAGGACAGGGGAAGGGCGGAAAACAGCCTTTGTTCTGCTTCCTGCTGCAGGAAGGGCCTCTGTTCTTTCCTCCCTGTCTGGTCACATAGACTCCTTTTGAGAGCTATCTGCTCAGTATTGTCTGTAGCCTAGATTGTTGCCTCTAATTTTCCTTTTTTAAAAAGTCCTGTGGGGCTGGAGAGTTGGGTCAGTGGTGAAGAGTGTTTGCTGTTCTTCCAGAGGATCTGAGCTCTGTTCCCATCTCCCATCTTGGACAGCTCACTATGACCTCCTGAACTCCAGCTCCAAGGTGTCTGATGCCCTCTTCAGGCCCCAACAGGACTTGCACACATGTCACACACACACACACACACACACACACACACACACACACACACACACACACACACACACTAATGATAAAAAATAAGAATAAATCTTTAAAAAGCTTCTAATTTTTCATTTAACATTTTTATCTGTGGAATCATAGCATGTGAGAGTTGGGGTAGAAATTAGAAACCACCTTTCCTTTTGTAGTTGTGTAGATCCCATGCCTGAGAAATGAGGTGCTTTGGCCAGCGACACCTCTTCCAGGGTGCTGGGTGTCTGAATGAAGCGAGGCTCGAATCAACTTATATCTATGCAGGAGGTGGTGACCATGATGATTTAGCTCAGAACCACAAAAGCATAGCTAGTGATTTGGAAACTGACCCTCAGTCTTAGGTGTGAAACCGGCCGCAGTGACCTCTGGCTCTGTCTGTCCCAGGCATGTAAGATCAACTTCACAATCAGGTACACCTGGTCAGGTTATGCTCAAAGTAAAATTTGCAATATTTATGAACTTTTTCATTTCATTTAGTGGGTCTTTTCTAGGACTGTGTAGGACTTTGAGGTGTAGAGAAGACTCAGGAGTGTAAGGATCTGCTCCTCTCGAAGCTTGTATCATTCTCTAGCATCTCCCGGAGGTCACTCAGCCATCCCATCCATCCATCCATCAAGACATTCTTGTATGGTTAAGGCACAGCCAACGGGAGATTCTAGAAGCTTTATCAGAGGCATTTGGAAGATCAGCGTCTTTTTCCCCATCTGCTGAAGGTGTGTAAGGTTTGACTTTTGACCCTACCCTCTGTACACATTAAATTCCAGGTCAGGACTCAAAGCAAGGCAGCTCCCAGGGGACCAGGACTTAGTGACTTCCTTATCCTGAGAACAAGGAGTGAATCTGTGTGGAACGTTTCTACACACTCTGGGGAAATCCTCACAGTTAGTTTTCAATCTGGTCATTTTGTCCCAAGCTGAGGGACCCCAAAACTGGAAACGAAACTCTAAGCATTCATGATCTGGATTTTTATTTTTCCTCTAGGAGCCAGGGCACCTTGGTCAGTTTCTAGTTAGGGCTATTTTTGCCATAATCCCACACGGGACTTTCAAGGAAGTTTTCTGTGGTTTTATTTTTCTCTTTATCAGAGGAAATGTAATTTGATCTTGCCCTTCTTCATTAAATAATACTTTTAATTCACTCTTCCTGCTGCAGGTTATCCATAAATATAGAAGAAAATAAGTTACACACATAAAACTTAAAAACAAACAAACAAGTAAAATTACTTTATAGTTCTTTTACAATAGCCAACTGGGTACATACTGCTATTTCTTGGTGGCCCAACCATGAGCTAAATAAATCCCAGGGCAGAAAAATCAGAAACCATAAATACGTGTGCATATATTTATGAAACACGAGGGTCCAGTGTTCACTGTAAAGCATAACATTGATGTACACGTCAAGCCTTCTGAGAAACTTTTGCTTTGCAACGACTGTGGCGTGGCGAAAAGCCCCACGGGAGCTGTCTTTTCAGGGACTCTTCCCGGTGACCTGGCAAGGTTCTTCCCAGCCTCTGTGTCTGGGCTCTGTGCTGAGAGATGCCCTGGGGCAGAGTGGCCTGATGGGTCTGACTGGCCCTTCTCCCGGGGTCGACCCAGGGCTCAATGTCCGCCCCTCATCAATCTAATCCCAGGAAGGGAAGGGGCAGGAATGTGTATCTGTTGTCCAAGCTCAGCTAAAGAGGGCCTGGCTGGGGGTGGCAGCTTGGCTCTTTCCTGGATACAGGGTGCTCTTTCTAGGTTCAGGATATGCTCCAACTCAAGACCTGCAGTCCAGATCATTAACCCTGTCCGACGCGGTCAGAGTGCACTTCATCAAGAGCCGCTATGTCACTTGGTACTTCTTTTCCTTTTGATATTCCATTCCCTCTTTTCTTCTTGGTGTTAGGGATGGAACCTGGTATCCTGAGCATACCTCCAAGATCAGTGAACACTTTTATCTCTAGGCGATGCATGCATATGTGATACGGTTCTAGGAATATACATGCGGATAATCCTTCAAAAATTGTGATCTTGTTCTGCATTCTGAGAATAAGAATTTTCTTTTGTAATTTAAACATCTTTATTTAATCACAAAGCTGTGTGTGGGTGTGTCTGTGTGTGTCTCTGTGTGTGTATGTGCATGTGTGTGTGTCTGTATGTGTGTATGTACATGTGTGTGTGTGGTGCTAATGATTGCACCTAAGACCTTGTTCAACTCTTTTTAAAAAATGTTTAAGCCCGGCATACTGACTCACGCCTTTAATCTCAGCACTTGGGAGGCAGAGGCAGATGGATCTGTGTTCAAAGCCAGCCTGGTCTACAGAGTGAGTTCCAGGGCAGCAAGGCTACACAGAGAAACCCTGCATTGAAAAACAGACAAACAAAACCAAAAATGTTCAAATCCTGGGAAATTATGCAAAAGGATCCAAGTAGCATTCCACCAACAACCTTGTACAGGTTCTCAGCTGTGATCATCAGTAGCTTATGGTCAACTGTGTTTATGTCTTCCTGATCCCCTTTGCTCCTTGCTTGCTCTGTTTAGCTAAATCCCAGCCATCACCACAAAAGTAAACCCTTGCTCTCAGCTTTTTAAAAATCAAGGAATATATTACATGACCTTGGCCATTTTAGTTCTTATTGATTTATTGGTTCTGGGCTGTGAGCATGCTAAATCACACACCCTCCTGAGCTACACCTCCAGCCTCCATTTTAACCATTCTGAAGTTTATATTTTAGTTGCAATTAAGGCGATTCATGTTGTTACTCTGTCAGCCACCACATATCTCTTTCGTCTCAAAAAACTGAAACTCTATACTCTCCGAACAATGGCTCCCATCTGGCCTCTCTCTGGCCTCTAGCAGCCACCATTCTAACCCCGAGTCTATGGTTCTGACTGCGCACATCCTATGGGATCGCCTCATGAGGATGGAATCAGATGGTTTCCTTTTGTTTCATTTGACATAACAACGTTCTCAGTGTTTACCTATGTTATGGTGTGAGTCAGAATTCCCTTCTGCACCGAGAATATTTTTAACTCTCAAGTTTGATAGCATCATCTATTTTTGCTTTTTCATTTTTGATCATTTATTTGGAAAGTCTTAAATAAGTGATTTTTGAAGATAGTCTTTTTTCCCCCTGTAAAGCCCCACACAGAGGGGAGAGTGTTAGTGGATTCTGTGCCCGCACAGACACGAAACACCACTTTGTATCTACGTGCCTCTTACATATACACTGTGGGCCCGGTACATGACACAGCCAATGTATTCTAACAACAGACAGGTGTCCCATGGCACCCAAGGGGGATTGGTTCCAGGATGCCCAATTCCATATCAGCATCCTCAAACACTTCATGTAAAACAGCCCAGCATTTCCACATACTTTATGCCTCTCATTCCACATTCTGTAAATATCTGTAGCTTACTTACGAAACTTACAACAATGCCAAGGCCATGTAAATAGTTGTTACACTGTATTGTCTAGGGACTGACTAATGACAAGAAAAGAAAAGGTCTGTATATGTCCAGTTTTTTGAGTATTTTCAAAGAATTCTAAAACCTTGTTAAGCCCCAAACTGCTGAACCCTCAGAGGGGAAGATATGAAGGGCTGACTGTACTTAGCTGTGTTTTCTGTGGATGTAAAATCTAGACAACCTGAGGGGCAAAGCACACAAGAAGTTACTGGAGGTAGGATCAATAAACCCCAAATCTAAAATCATTTTTCTTGGGGAATTCAGGTCTTTTTGGAGTCAGCAAATTAACCCTCTAAGTATCTCAGTTGAATTATGAAACCCGAATAAATTGACGATGGAAAACAGAGTGAGAGGCTGGAGAGAGCGCTCAGTAGCCACAGGAGCATGATCACCCGAGTTCAATCCTGCAGAGCCCAGGGGATGATTGCTAGACTTGATGGTGCATGCTGCCGAGACAGGCAGATCCCTGGGGGCTCACCGGCCAGCCATCTAGTCTAACCTATGAATTCCAAGCCAGACACAACTGCTCTCCTTTAAGCCATCAACTCCCAAATCAGCACTCAGGGCAGGTACCACAGCCTTGTGTCACACGGCGGGTACTTCCTGTGTGCTGAGGGGAAAACAACCCGTGAGTTAGTCTAAAAGGCGTGGTGCATAGGGCTGGAGATACGGCTCAGCAGTCAAGTGCATTCTTTGCTCCTGCAGAGGACCCCAGTTTGGTCCCCAGCATCCACATCTGATGCCTCTCAATTGCCTGTAACTCCAGTTCCGGGAGATTCAACGCCCCCTCCTTCTGCCCTTGCACATCCAAGCACATAGACACCTACACAAACATAAAAGTAAAATTAAAGAATAAATTTGAAAATGATATTGTGGATCCAGGAACCTGTAGAGCGTTCTCTCAGGACCCTTCCTAACCTCCAGGTCTTCTAGGCCCTCTTTCCCCTGCTGACCTACTGGCCTGGGAGTGGGGTAGAACGTGTCTGAGACTACGGAGAGCCAGCGTTCCCTGCCTTCTTTCACCTTGTCCCTGTTTCCCATGGTACTGTGCTGATGGTAGGAACTGGTCTCAGGCTTGACCCTTTTCCCACAGCGGACACACCGGGCTACCCCTTTGCTTTTCTCTCTGTTTGGGTCTCTGACCAAACCACCTTTGTCTCCCTCCTTCCTTTCGTGAAGACAAAAAAGGGGCACAGTTATAGCAGCCATGGGACCTGGGTGATAGCACTTACGCCAGTGCCTCCTCTTTTGCATGGGTGGTTGCTATGTGGGCACACAATCATGAAGGTGTAATGAGAGCTCATTCTTTCGGTCTCCTGCCCACCACCAAGCCACCTCCATAAGAGCTTCCTGTGTGACGCACTGATCTGTCCCTTAGTCATTGCCCGTTTATGGTCGTCATTTCCAGTCCTCTCTGTTTATTTCAGTCTGCATTGGTTTTTTTTTTTTTTCTTTCACTCTGGTGATTCACAGTGGCTCCTTCCCTTCCCTAGCCACTTCTTCCAGAACTGGTAGAGACCACAAGTTCGCAGTTCACGCCCCTTAGCACAGGGTGTGCATCCAAGACGTTTTGTATGGAGTGAACAAAGGCTGCTCTTTGGAGGTCAGGTGGAGGGATGGCTACACATGCAGAGCAGAGGCGGGACTAAGACAGGAAACCGGGCTTCGATTTCCTGGCTTCCAAGCCACCATCATTGCCCTGGAAGAAAGCAACTCTGAGCAGATGTGGAGATCGCCCCGTGTGGGACAGCGTTCCGTGCTTCTGAGGTTGTCATCAGATGGAAAGGTGATAGGAACAGGTTGTTTATCCTTAGGAGCTCCTTACCTACCCTGCTTAGCTGCTGGCCAGGACAACAGTGGGTACTAGGTTCGGGCTGCCTGGATTGACTTCTGTGCTGTAGCAGCCTCTTCCCTGCTCTTTTTCCTAGACGTTTCGGCTGGCTCAGGTAAAGCATGTGCCTACCGCGGGCAAGGCCTGGGGTTCAGGCTTTAGCACTGAGACAAACAAGCAGAACCTTTAACTGTTTAACATAACATCAGAGTGAGGACGTTTTGAGTAAAAAGGGCTCGCGAATACTGCTTCTCCTGCTTGCAAAGTAGCAGTGTGACATGCGTAGCTAAGACACTGCTTAAGAGCCTCAATAGTCTACAAATCTTCTCTGCTGAAAGTCTCCTACTGAACTATGCCGAGCAGGCCATAAAACAGACACGATAATTGTTTCATTTATTTATTTTTTATTTTCAGAGATGCTTAATCTGAACTCAGTAATTCCTAAAACATTTCTGTAATGAGGAATTCAGACTTGCAATACAGTGCTTTTAAATCTCTGGACCTCTTGGGGAAAAGAGAAAATGAGTCAGTAAGTTCTTGAGATGATCCATGCGTTCAGTCTGCTCTCCACACAGGCTCTTCCTCTGACGTCATTCTTCCCCTTGTTCAGAAGAGCGTGGCCATTCTCCTGCAGCAGAGTTTATGGTGCTGACTAGTGAGAGTCATCAGTCTGTACTTATTATATTTTGTGTATTTGTACATGAAAGGGTTATTCTTGTGTTTACACTGTAACTTACACACACATGCAGTCTTCTGCCTGGAGATACATGCAGTCTGTAGACATAGCCAGGTAAAATTAGCTCCTGCCTCTGATTGGCTTATGAAATCAAAGAAGGGCAGAACCCTCCAACTCCCACCCTCCCTCCAGTAGGTTACATTTACAGGGATTAACTACCTTATTCAATGTATTTCTTAAGAATTAAATTAATTATAATGCATTTGGATTCCCTGAGCATTCTCACAATTAATTTGTGCTATTGAGTTATCAAATATCCCTTTCTTAAGGGATTACCTCATTTCTGATGTTTCTCACTGCTGTCCTAAGAAGTCATTTTGGACTGAAAAATTGGATCCTTATTCCAAGGATTTGTTCTAAATCTCCAAAGGAATTCTTGGAGCCCTGGAATGACATGGTAAGACAGTGTCTAATCCCTTAAGTCAGGCGATCTGATCACCCAATAACACGAATTACTGAAATCAGCAATCAAAAAACGCTTCCTTCTCTTTGGCTGCTTTCTGTGTGTCGAGCACCAACACAGAGCCCATGCAAAATGCATCATTCCCAGCTCTCCAGAGAGCCATTAAACTACATTTAAATAACTTCTTTAAGATTGTCAGGACATTGAAAAAAAAAACACCCTGGATTTTTAAACTATCTTAGTTCAAGTTTAAAAATGTAACTCCCCCCCCCCCCCGTGGTGGTATGCAGCTTTCTTCCCTAAGTCAGATCGGTTTTGCCACACAGGTGCTGGCCTCTTACGAAAGGGGGCTGGAAGAGAGGGTTAGGTAAGCCATTGCTCAAGGCCAAGGGCGCTATATGGCAAAGGGCTTTTCTTTAAGGTACACAGTGAGACTGCTAATCCTTTTAAAATATTGGGCCTGTGTCTTAAGGACTACAATAGAGCATAAAGCTAGATAAGCTCTTTACCCACATTTATTTACTTAAGGTAATCTAGTCAAGGCCTCATTTGCCTGTCAAAGTCAGAAGGAAAAATATTAGGACCGTGATGTCATTAGCAGGAAACAGTTCCCCGACAAACATAGTCACAAATACCAAAGCTAGGCGGTGCTTCTGCCATTTGGCCAGCAGGTTCAAGACGTATTAAGAAGGTGTTTTGAATCAGAACTGTATGATCTAGTTTTCGTGTGTTTGGAATTCACAAAAGCAAATAAAACTGAATGAAAATTACAGAAAACCAAACTAAATTAAATGTGTCAGTAAAACATTACCCCGAACTTGGCAGCTTTGCATTTATTTCAGAGACCTTTATGAAAAGACATACCTCAATATTTTGAGAGAAGAGTTCTCTTTTCTTGATAGTGTGAATGCTCACCTATGCAAATGAAGCAGAAAAAAATCACTTTTGCTACTCTTTTTTCTATATAAAATTTTCACCGGGCAATATTGGAAAAGGTATTATTTAACAGGGGCCAGAGAGATGACGATTCACTGGCTGCTCTTTCAGAGGACCCAGGTTCGATTCCCATCTCCAAATGATGGTTCACCACTACCTGTA
Organism: Ondatra zibethicus; assembly: GCA_004026605.1. Lineage (NCBI taxonomy): Eukaryota > Metazoa > Chordata > Mammalia > Rodentia > Cricetidae > Ondatra > Ondatra zibethicus. Next base: position 45,340 of record PVIU01002255.1, on the reverse strand, counting down.
AATCCGGTTCCAGCGGATCCAACACCTTCTTCAGGCCTTCTCCAGCATCGGGCACACACGTGGTGCACAGACACACGTGTAGGCCCAACACCCATACACAAAACATAAAATGAAAATAAAGAAATTAAGATTCAATTCCATGTGCCCCGATCGTCATCACCATCTGTGCTGTGTGTAATGAGCAAGGGAAGGAAAAGGTGGCTATCATCCTCGTGATCGTTGCCCTGAGTCAGCCTGCTTAGCTTGGCAGGTGGAGGCGAGTTGTTTCTGCTTGTCTCTCTGCTACTTCAAGTCTTGTGTGGCTCCCAAACTGCGCATCCTTTTTCTTCCCCCGAGAGACAACACAGATCCAGCAAACTGCAAAGTTTGTTTTGCTTTTGGAAGCAGCCATGTGTTCCTGTTCATCAGGTGAGATTCTACTGTGGTCACTAAGTTTTTCTCTCCTTTTCTTTCCTGTCATCACAGACTTAGTAATTCATTGTTGCTGTCTCCATGGAAGAGGCTTTGGTAGGGCCCACTAGCCACCTGTTGGTAGAGCTTGTGTGCCAGGCAGCTCTGCAGCTGTGTGAGTCAGGAGCCAATTCCAGCAGTGCTGCCCAGGATGTCATAAACCCTAGCAGGGGACACACCCACTGAATACGATTGTGAATAATGGAGTTTGCAGTGGTGACGTTTCGCTCTGATTACATCTTGGGCAGACTTGATTTATATGAAAACACGTAATAGTGTTATGGCAGACTTTGATTCCCTGGGAAAGAAATGGAAAGTATATCCTGTGTGCCAGAAGGAGGTTGGATAAGCATAGACCAGAGTAGTTAGTCAACAAGAAACCAAGTGAATAACCTTTCACAGGCTTCACCATCCTGCCAACACCCTGCCTCCCTCCCACCCTGTCACTCCAACACCCTTGTCAGCAGGCAGTAATCAGCAGTCTTTGCTGACTTCCTATATACGCATATTATCCGACATTCTAATCGTCATTATAATTGTGTTACCAGCGCCTCAGTAGCTACCTTATCCTCTCTTTAAGCCACTTCTATGCTGTCACTAGGATGGCATTTCTATAAAACAATTCGGATCTGTGTTCACGTGCCACTGGTGTGTGGTGAATGCCTTGGGCCACGAGCTTCTCCATGGTTTTGTCTCTTCCTTCAAGGGTTCTCTCTGTGCTCGGGAGCTTTGCTTCACTCTCCACATTTATTTGTTTTTAGAATTTTTATTTACTCTTTGACAATTTCACGTATCCATCCAATGCATCTTGATCATATCCACCCCAAACTCTCCCTGGAACCCTGCCTCCTACATCTATCTCCTTCTTTTCCTCTTCCTTTTCTCCTTTTCCTTCTTCCTCCTCTTCTTCTTCCCACTAAACCCAGTTGATGTTGCCTGCATGCAGTGTGCGAGGTCCTCCACCAGAGAATGGGCAGTCTCCCAGAGGCTACCCTCCCAAAGACAAATGACTCCCCCCATCCTCAGAAGTCACGAATTGGCAATGGCTCCTCAGGCAGGGAAAGACTCTTGAGCCCCTTCTTATCCTTGCTGGAATGTTGACGGGGTTCATGGTAGACTGTGCAGGTGACCATAGCTGCTGTGGGTTCCTGAGGGCACCAGGATGTCAGCACTGTGTGTCATGGGCATAAGTGCGTTGCACAGCACTCCTCCACATCCTTTAGCTCTTCCATTTCTTCCCATCCGTTTTCCAAGCTGTTCCCTGAGCCTTCGGCAGGGAAAACCGATCTATATCCCATTTGGGGCAGAACACTCAACAGTCATCTCTGCTCGGCACTTTGATCAGTGGTAGCACGTTGGTGCATTGCTCACTACTTACCTCAAAGAGAAGCTTCTCTGGACTGGCAGTGGTGGCACACACCTTTAATCCCAGCACTCAGGAGGCAGAGGCAGGTGGATCTCTGTGAGTTCAAGGCCAGCCCGGTCTACAGAGAGAGTTCCAGGATAGCCAAAGCTATACAGGGAAACTCTGTCTGGGGGGTAGGGGTGGGGGAGAAGTTTCTCTGACCAACATTGAGACCAGTACTAACCTTGGGTAGAAATATAAATATTTTGAAGGCAGTTTGACAAAATGCTCATTTGTCAAATAATGATAGGATGTTTCCTCCTTAGTTTTATGACTTTTCTAGCTATGGAAAGACTTTGACAAAGTTTACAGTACCCAGCATGAATTCCCCCCTTGTGGGATTGGCCTCACAACCAATGAGAAAGCAGCTTGTTTCCCTCTTACCAGTCATGCCGCTATTGCAATGAGCACATCTTCCCAGGCAAATGAGTATTGTAGCACACAGGGTTTACCACTGGATAGGTTCACTGATGCCTCTTCTCCAACCGTCCGCACAGCGTCTTCCAGTATGTGCAAGCTAGCCAGCAGGAAAGAAGTTTCCAGATGAGTCTCAGTTTGATTTTTCTGTCCCATGCTCACTTTTACTTTTGTTCCCCCCCCGTATCCCTCTCCCCTTTTTACCTGCCATCTTGTATTCCCTTCTGTCTCCTTGTCCTTCTTCCTTCTCCTTTCTTTCTCTCATTTTCTCTTCTTCTCCTCATTCCATCTCCCTTATTCCATCTTTCTGAATTCAGGGCCTTGTGCATGTTGAACACACACTTTGTCACTAAGCTACACCCCTAGCCCAGGCTTTACACTTTCCTCAACACCTAAGCTTCTCTGTAGGGCAGGAAGCCCCTTCTTCCCTGGTTAATCCCCACCTGATGTGAAGGGTGAACTCTTTGTGGAATCTTCCTCACTCCAATGAGAGGTAGGAGCTCTCTTCTGGGTGCTCTTAGGGTCCTGTTGGGACATTAAAACGCAGTGAGGTGGGGCTGGTTAAGAGCATTTGCTGCTCAATCATGAGAACCAGAGTTCAGTTCTCAGTAGCTACATTAGATATTAGATATTCGGTAGCTACATTAGATATTCACAAAAACTTTATAACTCTAGCACCAAGGGAGCTCACAAATACACACATGTGAGTCCAAGTGAGCATGCGTGCACATGTATATGAGTGTGTGTACAAATTAGATAAATCTTAACAAATAAACAAAATATTCAGTGAGCTGACCAGGGTGTGATGTCTCACGTCTATAATCTTAGCACTTAGTTGGCGGTGACGTTAGGCTTTCTGTGAGTTCAAGGCCAACCTGAGTGACACCTGTTCCCTCAAAAATCCAAATAAACCAAACCAATAAACACTACATGGTGGGCCACGTTATCCTTGGTTCCTATGGTGTCTAATCTTCTGTGTGGTAACCCCTTAGAGATAGGTCCCTGAACCTGCAAGCTCAGGGCCTGTCAATGTGCCCACTCCTAGGTGATTGAAGATTTGTACACAGCACTGAGCTGCAGAATTGTCTATCAAATCACGTGGGATGGACCCTGCTCTTCAAAGTTTCTGTGTGAGACACTGAGCATTTTCAGTAAAACATTTCTTGTTTCACCTTCCCCATCTCTGTTTTGGGAAGCAGAGGGTAACACCCATCTCTCCAGGCGTTTTTCTCCTTCACATCCACTTTTGAAAACTTTCCTTGATGCTATTTCTAAAATGTGATCTGAATGAATGAGATGTATTGAGATCCAAAAAAATTCTAGAAACTTGTTGACTTGGTTATTATCTTTTCCTTTGGGGGAGTGGGTGGTACTGTCTTTCAAGCTTGATTGAACTCATATGTTGAGTGTTGGTCACTGGACATTGGGTAAAGTGCTTGAGTTGACTTAGGATTCTATGTCTAGTTGGAGAGTCAGGGAAACCTTGGTAGAAGGGGACTCCCTGGATGAGGTCATAAACCAAAGGTCTTTTTTTTTTCCTAGATAGATTCTGGTTCTGACTGTGTGTCCAGGAAGAGCTGATCACCACAACGAGAAGGAGGTGTTTCTCTCTCTTCTCGCTTGTGCTGTTTCCGTCGGATCTCATACAATAACGGGTCAGAAATTCTGCACAAGAATGATATATTCAAGTCTTTCTGAGGTCTCCCTTTCACCAGTAGGCAAACCCTCTCACACACAAACACTCCAATGGCCATCAGGAGTTGACGATTGGCGTTGCTTCTCTGCTTGTCACACCTCTTAAGAAAATACTGTGCCAGAGTGTCACCAACTTAAGATGCTCATTTGTTATCTTACTTTAAGCAGGCTCTACATTACAATTTAGCAGCATAATGGAATCCCCATTGTAGTTGACATACACTGTGGTGCAAATGATTTAATTTGCTCGCAAAAGCATCCGTCTACATATTATTGTACTGATCAGTCATTGCATACTAAAATCACTCATCCTTAATATAATGATTTGGTATCCCTACAGAGAATTCCAGTCATCAGAATGTCATTAGATACAGTAAAAAAATGAAAATTACGATTACCCAGCAGTAAACACTATTAACTGTTAGTTAAAATACCATTTAATTTAGCTGCGCAAGAGTTTACAAATTTCCACAGTTTACTTGGTCCTCAAATAATTGCCACCGAAAAAGTTAATGATACTTCTGCCAATAAGGCGACAGCCTGGGGAGGAGCCAGTGAAGGTGGCAGATTGGGGGCGTTTCATTGGTCAGGAAAGACAGCATGCCAATCTTGGAAATGATGGAACATGAAAAGAGAGTTTGTGTGTGTCTTCAGATACGCTCTTCTGCAGAGGAGCGTATCTGAGGAGAGCAGCATCCCTCTACGGTTGCCTTTATCTTTCTGCATCAGCTCAGCCTGCATTCCGCTGTTCCTGAGGTCTGCAGCAAGGCTGATAACACACTGGGGCTGCTGTAAGATCTTTGCAGGTAGCACTGCCTGGTATCCCCCTTGTTTTGTTAAGAAAAGGGACAGGCTGAAAATACACATTATTGCACCAGTAACTTTCAATCAGGGCTTATAGACATCACCAGCTTAAGTTGCAAAACATGCATTTGCCTTCAAATGTCCTTTCCTCTTGCCTTCTGAGTCCAGCAACCCCCTGATTTAAACAAAACCACCAGCAGCTGAGATGTGAATTGATGGGGATACTCTGTGGATGCTTGGTGATAAACTTTGTCTCCCTCAGAGCTGTTGGGATTCATTTCCTTGTTCATGCTCTAGCTGAATGGTCTCAAATTTGAGTTCCATGCCCCAAATGTAGAGCTTAGATGTGGAAAAGGACACCAGGGGCCCCATTGTGCAGGCAAAGGCAATAATATCAAAATGTCAGCCTGCCTTTCTCTCAGCTTTCCTCTTCCCTTTCCTGACAGCTATGGGAACCGAGTGGAGCTCTTGGAAGGTGATGGTGGAGGAAGCTAGCATGGGGACTCTTGATAGAGAACTATGGCAAAGGGTGAACCTAAATCAACGAGGTGGCTGTAACACTGCAGGGTGTCTGCCCTTAGGAAGAGTAAGCACTCTGCCGTGTGGTGTCCAGCCAATTGTGTAGTACAGCCCAGAAGTGGATGTGTTCTTACATGTGGCGTGGCTAAGTGGAAAGAAATAGCAAGCAGTGTGTGAGGACACATGAAAGTTCCTGCTAGCTTAGGATGGGATTCACTTGGCCCTGTTACACTGATGGTCCCAACTGTTCACAGCAGCAGATCTTGAGATCTCAGCTAATGTCTGTCCTTGCCCTGATCTGGTGTCTGTCCTTGCCTCCCACCTTACTTGAGGCAGGGTCTTTTGCTACTAGAGGCAAGGGGGAGCAGCAGCCTCTGTACTGCTGTACTGAACAAGGGGGGCTTGTTCTATCTCTGCCTCCATTCTTACACAGGAGCCCTGGAATTACAGTGCACCATTGTGCCCAGCCTTATGTGTTCCCTGGAGATCTGAACTTGGCTCTTTATGCTCGTTCAGCAAGAGCTTCACATACTGACCCATATCGGCCCCTACAGAGGTTCTTAACCATGCCTCTAACCTCGGGACTTGGAAAGCTGAGGCTGGATGATTGTGAGTTTGAGGCCAGCCTTCGCTACCTAGTGAGATCTTCTGACAACAGAACACAACACAACAAAATAAAGCAGTGTCATGTTCTATGCACAGCTGATGAGATCAAAGCTTAAACCCTAGCTCCACAATCATTAGCTATGTAAACTTGGGCTAATTAACCATCCCATGCCTCAGTTTCCATGGATTAAGCATAGGAAATGACCTCACTTGTTGAAAATTGAGATCAGGAGAGGGCAACAAACAGGTAGTCTAATACAGCCATATGTGAACTAATTATCAATATTATCACCAGAGATAGGATTACTAGAGTACTCATTGCTATCTGTGACTATTTTTTTTTTTTGAGACAGAGGTTTTTTTTTTGTGTGTGTGTGTATGTGTGTGTGTGTGTGTGTGTGTGTGTGTGTGTGTAACAGTCCTGGCATCCTGGAACTCGATTTGTAGACCAGGTTGGCCTTAAACTCACAGAAATCCACCTGCCTCTGCTTCCCAAGTACTGGGATTAAAGGCATGTGCTATCACCGCCTGGGGTTATCTGTGACTTTTTTACTTTCTAATGCCTTAAAGAATTTAAAACAGTCTTTTGACCATCCTGTTTCTGCCATAACAAGACTTCATGTATCACAAGACCCCCTTTTTCTTTTTAACCACATCGGAAGCTCACAGAGCTGTCCCTTCATGTTAGATACTCCATCAATTCTGTTTCTTTGTTTGTTTCTTTGTTTGTATTTCGAGATAAGGTTTCTCTGTGTAGCCCTGACTGTCCCGTCTTCTTGTAGACCAGGCTGGTCTCGAACTCACAAAGATCTGCCTGTCTCCGCCCCCCAAAGTGGTGGGATTAAAGGCGTGCGCCACCATCACCAGGCAATACAATTATCTTAAGAACACATTCTTCTCCAACATCATCTCCAGCAGACTGGAAGATTGGTCCCTAGCACTTCTACTAGTTGGCTGTAAACTGACTCTTGTGGATTACAGTGTCCCACAGTTTATGAGCTCACCAATGAGCTACCCAGTCATGTCCACAGCTTCATTTATAATCACAGTTAAAAGCAGTAGCGATTGTGTTAGTGGGGCACATGGTTAGAGGTTAGCCTATCAAATGCTTGGGGTAAGCATCCTGGACCTAACTTTTCTGGAAGTGTCTGATGGGGCTTGGGAAGTCTTTGGAAGAATGGAGTGAATATCAGGGCTTAAGTGACTTTGGCCCACTCTTTCTTTGTCAGGTTTTGTTAACATTTCTGTTGTCCATAGTTCTAGTCAGTGCTCTTGTTTGCAGTATTCTAGTATTTCTTCAGGTTCTTTCCCAGGAAAATTTCCTTTTGTCCCAAGGGGCTTGCCATAGCTGAGTCAGCCTTGGGCCAAATGATGGACATTTCTGGATGTTTCTTTATATATTTCCTGGAATGCTCTTCTACAGCACAACTTCTCATCATGAATTGCAAAAACATCATTATAATGGATACACTGCCTTTCTGAACGCTCTAGCAATTATTCTGTCCAGTTTATATGGATGTTTGAGTTTCCTTGTAAACAAGGGTGTTTTTCTAGACAGTGTCTTTTCTATTTTACGTTTAACTTGAGGAATACATTTTTTGGGACTTTTTCTTTTCCCTCCCTCCCTCCCTCCCTCTTTCTCCCTTTATTGTGAGGGGATACTAGGCAAGCATTCTATGAACTGACCTACGCCTCCAGGCCCCAGAGAGTGGAATTTCTTTCTGAAGAAATCAGCTGTGCAAAGCACAGAAACAAAAGCAAAAGGACTGGGTTGCTCCGCCTCCCTGCCCCAGGCAGCCCACCTCCAGGTTGCTCCGCCTCCCTGCCCCAGGCAGCCCCACCTCCAGGTTGCTCTGCCTCCCTGCCCCAGGCAGCCCACCTCCAGGTTGCTCCGCCTCCCTGCCCCAGGCAGCCCACCTCCAGGTTGCTCCGCCTCCCTGCCCCAGGCAGCCCACCTCCAGGTTGCTCCGCCTCCCTGCCCCAGGCAGCCCCACCTCCAGCATGAAGGACTCCAAGGAGCATCCTCATCCTGTCAGGTCACCTGTTGGCCAAGGCACCTTGTCTTTCTCTCCTGCAGTTTCAACTCAAAAAGAAATTAATAACCCCTGTCTCAAAGGGCAGCTCTGCTTAACAAACTAATACCATTTTGATACCAAAGTTAGAAGATGTTGGGAATTTTAAGATACCGTTTCAATAATTTTTGTAATAAAAATTCTCAGATTGTTTAGTCTCCATCTTGCCTCTTAATCCCCGCCCCCCCCATGTGTTAGGTTGCTCAGAACTGTCTTACCTTTTAGCCAAACTAGAAACCCAGTGTAGCACGAATTCTAACTGGTCTTAATAATAGAAACTTGGAGTCAGGTATCTGGGTGAAGGATCAGAGAAGCAGGGCGGCAGTCAGTAGAGTTCTTACTTCTATGAATGCTCAGACCAAAGGGGCCATCCTGTCCTCAAATGGCATCCTCAGACTGCTCTGTTCCTGTCTCCTCCCCCTTAAATTCCTTTCTCCTCCCAGCCATCTCTCCCTAGTACTGGGATTAAAGGCATGGGATCCCAATTGCTGGGATCACATTTGTGTAAGTTCTGTTTCTCTTTTAGACTGGAACAGTTTTGTGTAGCCCAGGATGACCTTGAACTCACAGAGGTCTGCCTGCCTCTATCTCTTGTGTGCTGGGATGAAAGGTGGGCGCCACCACTGTCTGGCCTCTCTGGCTAACTAGTGGCCCACACTCTGATCCTCAGGCCAGCTTTATTTGTTACATCATAAACAAAATATCATCACAAACCAGCACTCTGGAATCTGAGACAGGAGACCATGAGTTTGAGGATAGCTTGGATTATATAGCTAGACCCTGTCCCCCAAAGTAAACAGAAATAAAACAAAGAAGCACTCTTTACCTGGCATGGCAGATCAACTGGTGGATTTCCAGTCAACATAGAGGCGAGTCTTATGGGCTATGAGCAGATGACACTATTAATCTGCTGGGTAACGCAATGCACAGCCTGTGTGGCTTAAACTAGGGGGTCTGTACTTTCTTTTCATCAGACATTTTTATGCAAACCCATATATGTAGTCTATAAAATATGTATACAAACCGAACTTTACCAATAATCAATTATACAAAATTTATTTTAAAACATTATTTGCAAATTAATATGCAAGTCTTGTGCAAACTAGATGCATCTGCTTTTTTATTCTTACATAAAGAATTAAATATTAACTAAATATTTGATATTGCAGAACATAAGACATCTTTATTGTTTTTCAGAATTGATCAATGTTTTGATTTATTACTGTCAATGTTGAGAAGATTGCTTTATCTAAGTATATAGTACTAAATGACATAATTATGTTGAGAACATTGCTTCATGTAAGTATATAGTGCTAAATGACATAATTATGTTTAGGGCCATTTCTCAAATGTGTGGAAATTCTTTCCTAATCACAAGCCAAAATTCACAGTTTTTTTTTTTTTTTTTTTTTAAAAAACGAAACTCAAGTCAGCAACTCAGTCATTTTAAAACTCAAACACTGTAAGGCAATGCAAGGCAAAGGCACACTAATTTGCTACTTATATATTGAGAACCGATGGTAGGAAAATACTAAAAGTCTTTGTTTTCTGTAATTAATGCAACATGCTTCTGTGAGAGCAGGAAACTCTGTATACAGTAAAGACAGTGCAGCTTTAAAAGACGGTCGTGCTCTGGAGTCTGAGCCGAGCACACGTGGGTCTGGAGTGTGGTGTAAGCATGCGCCGTGTGAAGCGCATGGGCCAGAAGCTGAGGGTTAAGGCTGCAGTGAAGGCCTACGGGGCGGCCCAGGCGAGCACCCCCGGAGACACCTCAGATTTATCACGTTTGATTGTGGATTAAATGTACAGGGAATGATGTTCCTATACAGTCCTAAAGGCAAACCCAGAATGTGAGGGCCACCCACACTCCCTTCTTCATGTGTGGGGCACTTTCTCGTCTTTCTTTTGCCATTTTTATACTAAAACTTTTGGAAAAGAAAGCAGAGTGAAATCTAAGACCAACCAGTGCTAAACACACCAGACATTGGGATTTGTGAGATCTGCTCATGGTGTGTAGGTGGCGACTGAGTGGTATGGAAGTGAGTTTTGCATATGTACAATTTACTTAATAGCAGGAATTTCATTCCTCTTTGAGCATTTGAGGAAACCTCACAACAAAAAAGAATGACCCTGAAATAGGAATAGCAAATGTCTCCTTAAAAGTTATTAAAAAAAATTCAGTTTTTTTCATGTTTGCCCTACGAGGCCACATCATCAGTGTCTTGCTGAGACCAAGGAGCTGTGACCCCAGCTTTGGCAGTGGGACCATGATGATGGCCTCAGCCTGGCCACTTCCATTGAGTTCATCTGCCCTAAGAAAGTCCAGGTTCGTTTTTTTCGCCATTCTGGAGGCTGGGAGTCTGAGTGCAAGGGATGGCAGAGTGGGCTTTTCCGAGGCTTCATTCTACATCTTTGTGTCTGTGCACCTCTGTGCCCTGCTCAAATGTCCTCCCCACCCCATGAGCTCTTATTAAATCAGTTACCTTCTTAAGGGCAATCCTGTTGCAAGCCACAATCCGAAGTACTCAGAACCAGGACTTCAATGTGTGAAATTTGGGGAAAGAAGGATACAGTTTAGTCCATAATGATTATTATTAAGTTGGAAAATTAGGCAATCTGTTTAGTCCTCCTATCCTTTACCTGCTCTTGTTATCAATATGATTCTTTAATGCAGTATCCGTTTGCATATATGGACTTATGAAGAACTGGCTGACTGGCTAGTTCAAACCATCAAGTCGCCTTTAAGTGTAGAGGGAATTTTATTGCCCCCTTCCACATGAACCAGTCCTTTTAGGCCACACTTAATCAAGTATTTTTTTCTTTTTTTTTTTTTTCTGGCATGATCAATTATGCCCTGCTCTGGTGCTTGAAAAGAGTTTACCTATTCTAGGCATGTTGTATGATGTCAGCCCTAGATGCACAGTGTTGAGTTTGCACACTCCCTGGTCCTTTCTCTGACTCCTGTGTGTGGCATTTTGCATGAGCATGGATGCATCTAGAGGGCATGAGATGGTGAAGCATCAGAGACACTTCCCCTGGGGCTCCTTTTTCATACTCAGGTAGTTAGCATGGTCCTCTAAGTGACTGCTCTAAGCAGGAGAGCTTGGGGGACCTTCCCAGTGGGACAGCTGAAATGATTCCTCTGGGGCTTCAGATTATTATTTTGTTATTTTTAGTGGACTGGGAAGAACATGAACTATGGGGACTGAAGAGATACTCAACAGTTGAGAGTGCTGGCTACTCTTGAAGAGGACCCTGAGTTTGGTACTTATGTTGGGCAGCTCACAAATGCCTATAATTCTAGCTCCAGGGGATCTGATATCTGATGCCCTCTTTGGGCTTTTGAAGACACTCACACATGTATACACACACATGCACACACACCTTTATAAAAGGAAAATAAAATGCTACATATTCACCATAAAACAATTTGACTATGCCTTCAGCCTCTAGGAGACCTATTTCTGGAATATATTTGCATCCTTGCTGTATTGCTCTGAAAATATACTGTAATCTTTATTCTTGGTTGTGTATTTATTTAAGCCTCATCTACAAATGTAGCTCATAAACGTTAATGGAGATGAATTTACATTCAAAAATCTATTAATCTAACCCTATTCGTTATATAAACGAACAATAAATAGCAAATAAATCAAATTGTGGGAAACAATAAAACAAATTAACCAGTATCATTTAAATAATTGTCATCACCAACAGTGACGAATTAACACTTTGAGGACTTTCTCAGTTAACTCTCAGCCTCACATAAGGAGCAGCAGACTTCAAATGGGTTTTTGAAAGGCCTGTGAGGAAAAAAAATGGGGAGGAGGTTTGTGTTGACTGAGCCAGAGACTTACCACTTTTCCTTGGGCGTTGAAATCTTCACCATCCCTGAAGCAGGGCAGTTCTCTTTGGTTCTATTGGCCTTCCCTGAGTTAGCTTCTCTTTTCTCTATTTGAACAGTTGGGCATCACATGAGCAATGCTATACAGCTCTGAAGGCCACATCTATGTTTGGGGAGTAGCTGGACTACACACCAGGGAGCTACCAGCTCTCAAGCCAGCACCATTCCCTTGTTTGGCTATTGCAAGCTGGATGGCCTTATGACTTCTGCAGGCTTCATGTTCTCCATCTGCAAGGTGGGCTGTGGATAGAATTTTCCTGAATGGACCTCCCCAGCTGGCAGTTCTAAGTGTGCAGGGCTCAAGGCCATCACCATTACTATCCCTACTAAATCCATACAATGTGCATCCATTTTTATAGTTTTCCTGCCCTGTCTTTTTGTCTTATAATAATTGTCTCTGACACTCTGTTTTGCCCTTGAGTGATAGGAATATGTGTGTGTGCGCTTTTGATAGTCTCTGAGGCAGTCTTATCGTTGACGCACAAAGAATCAATTCTAATTCACCCCTGGCCTTCTGTTAGGCATCATGAAGCATCTACTTAAAGCTCTTCTGTACCCAATTCCAGCCACCACTTCCTCTCTCTTCTTTCTTGTAGCTTAGCATGTAATTTAATTTAATGAACACTCATACATGCCACCTGCTACTGAGCACCCACAGTTCTTATCATTTTTACGTGTGTGTGTGTTCTAGTGTATGCTACTTGTATACATTTCCTGCAGAGGCCAGAAGAGTGCATCATACCCTCTGAAGCTGGAGGACAGGCGTTTAGGAGCCTCCAGACCTGGGTATTTGGGCACTGAACTTGGGTCCTTTGGAAGAGCAGCAAGTACTCTTAATCGTTGGGCCATCTCTCCAGGTCCAGTTCTGATGATGTTTAAATTGCCTTTTGATGTTAAGATAATTGTGAACTCACGTGTATGAAGCATGTAGAAAAAGCAAGTCTGTCTACCCGTGTGGGCTGTCTCTCCATAGTAGTATCTTGCAAAGACATAGTCTGGGGTGTCCTTGTACTGTTGACAGTGATACTGGCACAGTCTAGAACAATGGGCCCCAATGGGATGCCTCATGGTGACTGTATATGTAGGGAGTTAAATTTGAGGTCTTTGCAACCATTTAGCTATGCTACTACCACTTGGCCTTTTTATAGTCACCCTCTTCCTTCCTTCTAACCTTCAGAGTTCAGCCAGAGAACCACAAAATGTTCTCTAGTTTCTATGTGTGGTGTGTGTGTGTGTATGTATTTATGTGTGTGTATCTGTATGTGTACATGGATGCTAGAGGTTAGCATTATGTGTCTTCTCCATGGCTCTCCAGCTTATATTTTGAGACAGGGCCTCTCACTGAACCTGGAGCTCAATAACTTGGCTAGATTAGGTGGCCACCAAGGCACCGAGGATCCTTCCAATTCCACCTTCCCAGTGGTGAGATTAAATGCATGTGCCACTGTCTTCTGCTTTTTATGTGGATGCTAGGGATCTGAACTCAGGTCCTCATGCCTTTGTGACAAACACTTGCTCTACTGAGCCATCGCTCCAGTCCCCATCTATATAATTTTGATAAAACACAAATAAATCAGATCACACAGTATGGACACATTTGCACTGTTTCCTCCTTATGTTCAGCATAATCCTTCGAGGTTGATGCACGTACATACTCATGTTTACATGTATGAGTCTTTGTAAGTAGCGTTTTGTGGTATGGATTTGCCAGCTAGTTTAATTATTCATCTGTTGAGGGACATCTGAGTTGTTTCCAGTTTGGGGCTGTTATGAATAAAGCAACTGTGAACATTTGTGGATAGCTTTCTTTCCTTCATCTCTCTAGGATAAATGTTGATAGTTCCATTGTGTAGTATATACAGGTTTAAAGAAATGGCCACTGCTGTCCAGCATGGTTGTTCTATTTTACATTTCCCAAAGTCACGCGTGAGTGATTGACTTTCTTGGCATTCTCACCAGCATTTGGTGGTGTCACTATTTTATTTTTTTTATCTTAGCCATTTTAATAGGTGTGTAATGATACCTCATCATGGCTTTAAATTGCATCCCCTTAATTGCTAATGATGGCGAACATCTTTTCCTGAGCTTATTTGCCATCTGTATATCCTCTTAGGTGAAATGTCCCTGCATGTCTTTTGCCCATTTTCTGATTAGATTGTTTTCATAAAATGTTGAGTTTTTGAGAGTTCTTTATTATCCTTGCTGCTAGGCTTGTGCCAGATATGTGGCTTGCAATTAATTGTTTCTTCCTCTTAATAGGGTCATCCACAGGGCAAGAGATCTACTGATTGATGGAATTTTGAGACAGGGTTTCAGTTTGTAAGCAAGGCTAACCTTGAACTCACTAGGTAGCCCAGGTTGGCTTTCCACCCACTATCCTCTTGCTTGGGCTTCTTGGGTGCTGGGGTTGCTGGCTTGTTCACATGACCATCACGCTCATCATGGCCCACAAAACTTTAACTTGATGCAACCCAGTTGCTTATTTTCCCTTTAAATAGCTTGTGAGTTTGGGGTCAGCCTTAAAAACTCTATGTAACCTAGCTCCTGAAGATTCCCACTATCATTAAGTCTTGATACATTTAGAGTTAACTGTGAGAGAGATGTAAGGGTTAGTTCAGGAATTTGGCTTCTTCTCTTTGGGTGTTTAATTGCCTCAAGGAAAGGCCCTCTTCCTCACAGAATTGCTTTTGCATCTGTGTTGATTTATTTTCTCTGTCTGTAGTAGTACACCCTGATCAAGAACACATTAGGGAGGAAAGGGTTGATTTTTGGCTTAAAGTTCCAGAAAGGATACAGCCCATCACGATGGGGAGGGCATGGCGGCAGGAACATGAGGCTCAGCTGTCAGTCAGGAAGCAGAGTGGTCACATATCATCCGCACAGGGAAGTGGGAAGAGAGAGAACAGGAAGTGGAACCAACCCTTAGTTATGTACTTCCAACAACAAAGCTCTACTTCTTAAAGGGTCCATAGCCTTTCCAAACAGTGCCACCAGCTGAAGACGGATTGCCTCTGGGCGATATTTTTCTTCAAACCAGCACACTACCCTTGTCAACAATCTCTGGGAGTAGCTGTGTGAGTCTAGGTTCTGCTCTTTGGTCCATGCTTTTACTTCCCCATCAGTATCTTATGGTATGTTTTGGGGCCATGTAGGTTTCAATTGATTTCTCAAACTTCATTGTTCTTCCGTAAATTATACAAACTATTCCCTTTGCATTTCTATGTGACAGGGACTACATTAGCTTTGAAGGGCTGAAAAATGTCCTCCTCAAATTCATGTTTACACACAACATCAATATGTTATCATATATGGAGAAAGGATCTTTATCGATATAATGAACTAACTAAGGTGAAGCATTATTGAATCAGAATTGAAAAATACAACGACCGTGTCCATGTACAAGCAGGAGAAGACATGAGCACACAAGGATATGACAATGTAAAAATGGATGCACATATTCATGTTATGCTGTCACAAACCAAGGAACTCCAAAGACCACGGATGACCATGAGAAGCTGGGAGAGAATCACAAATCAGATTTTTCCTGAGCAGTCACTTCCATAGCAAGACCTATCCTGATTACTTCTTTGTTTTGGAATTATGGTCACTGGAAGTGGGGGAAAAATATTTTCTTCTGTTTTAAAACCATTCAGCTCCTGGTAACTTGCTATAGTAGCTGCAGCAGATTCACAAAACCTGTGTGTTCATTTGGAGAGTGTTGACATCTTTATTATTACTGCTGGACATGTTCCTCTAAATTTATATATGGCTTCCTGGATTTTTCACTGCTTTGCAGTTTTCTACATAAACAATTCTGCATGTGTTGTCTTAGATTTACATGCTATCTTAAAAATATTTTGAGTAGTTATAAATGATCTTGTATTTAAAGTTTTATATCCATGTAGACATTGAGGGTATGTAGAAATACAACTGATTTTGTGTGTTTATCTTGTGTTCTATGGCTTTGCTGACTCAGCAATCTGATTTGTTGAGACTTACATAGGTTTATTAAGAATTTCTATACAAACAACCATGTCTTCAGTAAGTTTTTTTCTCTAGTGTTATTTCTTCCCTTACATGCCTTTATTTTCTGGCTTTTTTTTGTACTGGTTGGATCTTCCAACTCTATTTTAAGTAAGAATGAAGAATGTGCATATCCTTGCTTGGCTGTACATCTTGGTAAGTGGTCACTATCTTTTTAATATTGAATATAGTGTTCTTGGTAGACTTAAACAAAAAAAACCCACAAACAAATAAAAGCAAGAACGTGGTTTTCATCAGTTTTTAGAAAGTTTCATTCTGTTCCTGCATTTATGAGCATTTTTGCCACTTAATTTTGTCAGAGGCTTTTCCCTTATCAATGGATATGACAATACGGTTTTTTCCACTAGAATGCTAATATGATGGTATGTATTGATTGACTGTCAAACACCGATGTGGCCTTTCATGTCTGGACTCAATCCTATTTGATCAAGTTATATAATTTAAGAACTGTTTCTGAGTTTTGCTTGTTAATATTTTGTTAAAGACCTTCATGTCTCTGTTCACGAGGCTATTTGGTCTGTAGTTTCTAGTCCTTCTTTTTAAATGGTTTTTGTTTGGTTTTAGTATCAAGGTGACAATAGAATCAGAAACTGAGTTAGATGGTACTCTACCTCTTCCACGTTTTGGAAGTATTTTGTAGAATTTCTGCTAATTTCTCTTGAAACATCTGGTAGAATTCACCAGTAAAATCATTTGGGCCTGGAGATTTCTTTTTTGGGAGCGTTTAAACCACAAATTCAATTTTCTTAATGGTTATAAGGCTAGGCAAATCGTCTATTTTACATTGAACTAGCTGTATCAGTTCATCCTTTGAGTTGGGTCATTTCACCTAAATTGTCAAACTTTTGTCTATAAAGTTATAGACAGTTTAACTCCTTTCATGGGTTCTCTTTCTAAATCCAACTAATCCATTTTTACATTGTTACCACATATGAGGTTTTGTTTAAAAAATTATTGTTGAAGAACAATAAGATAAAGTTTATTCAGGAATAGCTATCACAGTGGGGTTTTGGAGGGAGGAGGGAGAGAGAGAGAGACATTGATTACACAGGAAAAGTGAAGATTTATAGCCCACAGGGCAGAATGGGGTTAGTAGAAGACATACTGCCAGGAAGATCTTCAGGAGTGAGAGGGAGTTGGGATTCCAGGTAAAAGGAATTCTCAGGACGAATACTTAAGACTGCAGTAGAAAAAGCTGGGAAGGAATTTGAACATCTATTAAGAAGACCCGCTGAGCTCATTAGCATGTCACGGCTTGAGCTCCGAGGTTCCTAGCTACTATCTCTACCCAGCAGAGCTGTATGTTGTTTTAGATATTCAAGCTCAGGTCTTCAGTTATACTCAGCAAGGGGAGAAATTGAGAGCTTGTCTACCTCTTCATCCTTCCAACTGGCTCCTCAGGCTTGGAGAAAGATGTGAGTTCTTTAGTTCCTTGTGGTTTTGTTGTGGCTGTTTGTTTTTTTTCTTTCTTCCTTCCCTCCCTCCTTCCCTCCCTCCCTCCCTTCTTTCTTCCTTCCTTCCTTTCTCTCTTTCTTCCTTTCTTTCTTATCATATCTCTTCTCAAGCTCTCCTTGTCTCCATGCCCTCAATGGAAGACAGTCTTCTTCTGTTCTCTAGGAAGACAGTCTCCCCGTGACTCCCAGATCATCACATTTCCTCTCACTCTGAAAACTGACTTCCTCAATTATCTTCCCCTGCTTGTGTCTTCAGCCTCACTTGATAAATAGCCTCCTTCAGTCTGAGGCAAACTTGTCAAAAAGAAACTGACCCTTGACCTGTTCTTTCCTAGTGTTTTGACCACTTTTTCATCTTGTTGCCTCTAAAAGCCAGTCTTCTTGAAAGCACCATCTGCATTTCCTGTTCTTCCACTGAACTAGCCTCCTCCCTACTCTGGCTTCTCTGCCAGTCAGTCTACTGGCTCCCCAGGCCATCACAATTGCATTCTCAAAGGATGCCAATCACTTCCTGGTGGTCAGGTCTTTTCTCAATCCCATTTGGCATTCATCTCTCTACTGCATTTGAGCCCTGGCCTGATGGAAATTCTCCTCTCCTTCTATTTCATTGCTCTGAATGATTCTTTTCTTTTGATGGCTTCTGCTTTTCATCCCACATTCTACTCCTCTTCAAGGGTCTAGCTCCGCTTTTATTTTCTTCCTCATTCAATTCCTTGACTTTAACCATGTGACTGATGCCAAAAATATATGTAAAGGATTCATTTTTTTAAAAAAAGATTTACTTTTATTAGTTTGGTTTTATATTAGTTATTGAAAACTGATCATAGTCACCCGCTCCTCCAACCCTTCCCATACCTCCTTCCATTTTCCTCCCTACCCAACCATTGTGGTAGAGGGGGTGGAAAGACTGTCAAAGGTTGGGGCAGTGGATGGATACAGGGGAGGTTCACCCAGACACAGCAAAGGAGCTCCTCATATAAACTCACAGTAATTATGATAACAGGCACAAGCCTTGTGCAAGCTCAACCCCAACCAAATCTCAATGGATTTAAAGCATGCTTTTTTTTCCTTCTTTTTTGTGTTTCAGTTTGACATTTCTAAGTGTTCTTCATTTGCTACCAAATGTACAACCAACCTTCAATAGTGGTACAGTCCAAAACAGCAATCTTTATCTTATCATCCCCCTATGTGGCTTCTGAGTCTTCTCCAGTTTGTACACATGGTTCCAGTCATGGAGCACTGACAGTTCAAGGTGTGGGTGGCGGCCTCCAGCTCTCCCATGTCAGCTGCTGCCAGGCACATTGCTCTTTCCTAGCTCAAGTGAACTTTAACTTGTGTCTGACCTGTTCTAGTAGCCTCCGAATTGGTCTTCTCACTGCCAGTCTGTTTCCAGTCTAATCCGTACTACACGTAAACAGATGAATCTTCCTCCATTGGCCTCCATCTGGGTCTAATCTGCTTTGGCAGGTACTTATTCAAGGCTGTGGAGACCTGCCTCTGACTCCCTTTTCAGTAACACCCAGCATCCTTTCCACTTTGGAGTACTTAGCTCCTTCAAAAGTGAGATCCCTACTGTCTTCATTCTGGCTTGATGGCTAGTCCCTCTGTCAGTATGCAAAGTGAAAGGGCTTAGTCTTCCTTTTGCATCCAAGGTTCTCTTTCTTAGGGTCCTTTATCAGTTCATAGGTTGTAATAGATGATAGATTAAAATACTAGTACTCACTGTACAGTTAGTGTGTGTGTATGTGTAGTCAATTGGGGTAGAGATGATCATTGATTGACTTAACTCATCCATCCACCCATCCACCCATTTCTTTTCTTTCTTTTGTAGGATTTATTTATTTATTTTGAATACAGTGTTTTGCCTGCATAGATGCTAAGCTTTGTGGGAGGCACTAGGGATGTGAGAGCAGGAAGGCTTCGGAGGGATGGGAGGCCCTTAGGGTCCTTATTCTTAGCTGATCTTGTTCTTATCCTCTAAGCAGGGCCTGCTCCTAGATCAATGCCTGACATGTAATGAGTACTTGTAAGTGAATGAATGAACTACCAAGGATACAGCATGATAAATACAATCATTCAAGTTGCATCGTGACTTAATTTTCCACTCGGCGCTGGCATTTAAGCCTTTTTGATAAAAGAGAAAATAAAAACTGAGCAGCCCAGACAAAGTATTTATTAGAGATTAATGCAAATGCAGTAGCATATCCTCTGCGTCCTTGGATTAAGGATGCACCATGGCAAACGTTTGACCACTTTTATAAATGACAGCAATATTTAAAGAAGTGCTTACGAATGAAGTCCTTTTTTTTTTTGTAGGATGAATAAAACGATGACTATGGGAACAATCTCTTCCAACTTGAGGCCTTTTAAGCATAATAAGACATTTGTCCTCTCTGTCTTTGAAACAGGGATGATTTCATTCTGCTCTCTACTGAGGCACACCAGTGTGGGTTTCTTTCTTTCTTTCTTTCTTTCTTTCTTTCTTTCTTTCTTTCTTTCTTTCTTCCTTCCTTCCTTCCTTCCTTCCTTCCTTCCTTCCTTCCTTTCTTCCTTTCTTTCTTTTTGATTACAGTCTGTCCCACCTCTTAAGCGTGTCTCCTTTCTCACTGAAGTTTCTTTACTTTTTCTTTTTTCAGCTTTCTGAGCTGGGCTTCTACGTTTGAACCAAAGAATTGCTGGGAAAAAGAAAGAGCAAAGCAGGAAAGTGAGTGGCATCTATGAATGCCTGCACTAGCTCTCAGAGTCTGCAGAGCCCTGGAATGCTACTTAGCCAGACTCACAACTTGCTCTTTTCCCTCCCCAAATCTCAGCAGTGTTTTTACAGAGTCAGCTAGCTATACAAGGCAACTGCTTCCTGATTCCCCAAATGTCACACTCCGGAGCTTTGCCCTGTTCTTCTAAATGCATTCATTGTGTCATCAATGGTCAGTAAGAAGATGAAGTCAACGCAAAGATCAGTACTGCTGTTTCTTACGTTCTTTTTCATTCTTTTTTCTTTCTTTCTTTTTCCAACACAGAGTTTCTCAGTGTGGCCCTGGCTGTCCTGGAACTCGCTCTGTAAACTGAACTGGTCTCTAACTCAGAGATCTGCTTGCCTCTGCCTCCTGAGTGCTGGGATTAAAGGCATGCATCACCACCACCCGGCGTTCCTTATGTTCTTAATTAAGCCAGTAAATACCTGGATGTCTCCTAAGCTTCTTAAAACAACAGAAGCAATGACAACAAACAACCCCCAGACTCCTTTCAAACACTCTGGGAGTTTCGAAGTCCCCACCTAGGCTCCATTCTCAGTGACTCCTGTCTGAAAAAGCGCCAAGGCCGTGGAGGCCTGGGACAAGTTTCTGGTAGTGGCATCTCAGACCAGGAGTGCTTTCATCTGCCCAAGTTATGACAAAACACAGATCAGAAAGCTAAAGACTTTCTTTTGTTCATTTACTCATCCATTGAGATGGGGTCTTATACTCTAGCATAGGTTGGCTTGGAACTCACTCTGTAACCCAGACTAACCTCAAGCTTGTGAGGATCCTCCCCCCCCACCCCGCCTCAGCCTCCCAAATGCCAGGCTTACAGATGTGAGTTACCATAACAGGCTAATAGAGATAATTGTTTGTTTTTACATATGTTTTAAACATTGGGGTTTGTACCTAGGGTCCATTATTTATCTTATGTGCTGAAAATAGGACACAGGCCTTCACACTTGGTAATCATGTGCTCTCCAATGAGTGACATCCTCAGCCCCAAACGTCCTTTCTCCATTGGGGACAGAGAATAATTCACCCTACCTTCCCACTGATTTCCTCCACTAACTTCTATACATTGAAGAGATCTGTGGGATACCTGTCTGCCATGTAAGTAGGCACTTTCTCAGGAAGTGCCAGAGAGCAGAGGTGCTACCTTCTGTCCAGACCAGCTATTGGCCTTGAACTTTGTGTTCTGTTTTAGAAAGGTCCACTTTCTTGTACTCCTCCCCTGCCCAAAGGGCTGACCCTTGAGCCCCCAGACCTATCTAGTTGGTATAGGAGAGATCCAAGTTTTCGGGTCAAATAGAATGAATTATTTTAGGGCAAAATTGCCATTGAGGTTTTCTTTTTCTTTTCTTTTATTTTTTTTTGTTTTTACAAATAATCAACTATTGAGAGGTTTTCTTACTATTTTGTTTTTGGTTAGTTTCTGCTAACGGACCAAGGAAGACAATTCTTTTTGGTAGGGAAGACCGTTCACAAGTAAACAAACAGTGCTCACGGGCACGGTGGATTTGGTCTCAGTGCATACATACAGATGCTAATGCTACGGGAGGGAAGGTGACCCCAGAAAAGGGCTTCTGATAAAATGGAAAATAGGGACCTTGGTGACGTTCACCACACAGCCAAACATGGCAGCGGGGTCTCAGCTCTCGTGGACACACAGCCCAAATGTCAGAAATCAAAAAATGCTAGTCCAACATTTGCTGCCTCTCTATAGGAACCGAGTCTGTAAGCAGCATAAACACTTGCAATCCTGCCCTTCCTAGGATGCATGTGCTATCGAAAAGGGAGGTGTTAATTGCTGTGCTAATTACAACATGATTGCCTTGCACTTGCTTTGCACTTGTAGGTGATTAAATTTTTAACGAAGCATATTACTTGGCACTGTTAGCACAGTTAACACATTTCTCTCTCTCCCTCTCCTTTTTTTTATGCCTTGGGAGAAGTCCCACACTGCAGCCCCCTTCTCTGGCTGTGATCTGCTTGTTGTGTTTGGAACAAGCCTCTGTTTAAGCTGTCTGTTACAGGACTCCAGCTTCCTGCTTGGGAAAGAGCAGCAGCCTATTATAATCATACCCAGCATGATGGCACTGGCCAGATGCGAACGCAGAATTCACAGAGGTATTAGTGGAAAAATGAGACGGCGCTGCCAAAGCCGGTTCCCAGCCTTCATTTAAAAACTACAGAGGCCTCAGCCAGTGAAGTGACAGTGTGGAAGGGTTTAGCGGGAAGGTAGAGGGATGACAGCAAGTTCCACGTGATTTATCTCTGCTTTCCAGCCCACGCTCCCAGCTGAACCGGAGCACTGGAAACTTGCATCTGTTCGGTGGGCAGCCTCATCTCGTGCTTCCCACTGTGCACTCAGTGGAATCTGGGTTTTGTGTTTCTGCGCCTGCGTAGGCACTGTAGCTGTTTTTCTCTTCCCTAGGCCTCTTTATTCAGAGGAGCCTGGGAATACAAGTGTGCCTGGAAGAAAAGAGCTGGATATGGCTAGAGGTTCCCATCCTGGGCCTTGGGGGTCAGAGGCATGGCATGGAATTAAATTGTCTCCACTGAAGCATGTCAGCAAGCCAAACACACCTACAGAGCCAGGCAAGTCCTCCGTGCAACTTTGTATGACTCAACTCTCATGACTTGGCAGTTTTTTGCAGCAAGGAGCCCAAGACCAGAGTCGTAGGAGAACAGAATGGATAAATGAAGCCAGTGAACCAGGCTGAACGAGAAGTGTCTGCTTGTCACAGGCATTTTCTTCTGTCAATTATTCTTGTGAGCTCCTGAGCCAGTGGTAGGATGGCTTGGGCAAGAGGCAATTCTCCTGAGGAACATACACTTACAATGCCAAGAGGAGGTGTCTCGGTTGATACGATGCTTGCTGCTCCAGCCTGAGGACCTGGGTTCCGTCTTTAGCTGTCACGTACAGAGAGCCAGGAGTGATGCTGAGGCAGTTGATTTTCCATTCTGGTTCCCGTCTTTCCCTCCTTCCAGGAGCAGAGCGGGGACTTTCATTCGCCACGTGGGGACATTTTTAAAGGGAACAGTGGAAACTTAGATGGGAAGGCAGAAAGAGGACACCAGCTGAAAGCGAGAAAGGCAGTGACCCAGGTGTAAGTTCTCGGCAGGCTCCAGGTGTCTAGCAGCGAGGTCATAAAAAGTGCTGTGACTCTAAGCTCCTGCGGGGTGTGTGTGTGTGTGTGTGTGTGTGTGTGTGTGTGTGCTCCAGATGCTGGTGAGGAGCTATACCAAGTCTGAGCAGGGCAGGGCCATGGTCCTCCCATCCCTGACAAGCCATGTAGTTTCCTTGATTGTGGATGAAGCAGCAGACCTCAGTGCTTCGTCCGGGTCTGTCCGGTCTTGAAGGTTGAGAGCAGGTTCTTCTCAGGGCTCAGTGTCTCTGGTGAGAATCCATTCTTCCTTTTCCTCAACCAAAGCGTCAAGGAGCTTCGGGGAGCTGGCTGAAAGCCGGACTGTAGCCAGAAGCTGGGCTGGCAGAAGCCCTGTGTGCATGGGTTTCTGTTTGTCACGGTGGTGCTCTCTCCTCATTGCCTTTGCACCAGGGCCTGCCCTGATCTCTTCTTGAGCTGTCCTGCTGCAGGGTGGCTCCTATTGATCATCATTGGGGCTGATTATTGTGAGTCATTGAATGTAGCCAGTTCCTTGCTTCCATTGCTAGCGGGGCTCATCCCCTTTTTAAAAGTCATTCTCAACTTCCACTTCGATGACAGTTGGGGCCCCTCCTACCCCTATCAGTGGTATCTTTTGTAATTCCAGTATTGGGGAAGGCAGAGACAGTCCCTGGAATCCTCTGGCTGGTCAACCTAGCCAGTGGGTGAGTTCAGGTGCAGCAAGAAACCCCTTATCAAAAATTAAGGTGAATGGAGCCAGCGAAGTGGGCAAAGGAATTTGTTCAAGCCTGGGAACCTGAGTTCGACACCCGGAACCAGCATAAAGATAGAAGAAAACGGACCTCCGTACAGTTTCCTCGGACCTCGGTGTTCTTGTGTTGAATCTCCCAAACGATTAAAAAAAAAAAGATAGATCACGACTCTCAAGGATGCCATCTGGCCTCTACCTGCATGCACGCGTGCTTACTCGCATGAATGTATAAGCTCCCTTTACCACAGAAAGGTTTAACTTCTGAACTGGGTATATTCTTTAAGCCCTAGAGAGGCTGAGGCAGGAGGGTGTAGAATTCCAGTCCAGCCTGTGGCTCAGTGTAGTTACAGAACGCTCCATAAATAAATTCTGTCGGTCCAGGGAGAAAATCACCCATGCACTCTTGGTAATTTACACTTGCGCAGCTGTCAGGCGCTCGGCTTGGTAACAGCACGCACAAGCTGAGTGCGAAGAGGTAAGTCAAGGGGTTTGCTGATGGCACTCAGGAGCCGCCTGCTGTGTTGTGATGGGGAGTTCCAGACCATCCTTGGTCCTGGAGTGTCCTTGACTGGGGTGCTGATCCTTACAACATAAAAATTAACACCATTTTTAACTGTCAGCTTTGTGATATCCTCCCATTAAAAAGAAACACTTCCTCGTCTAATGAGTGATTGGCTGGGCTTTCTCTCTCTCCCTCTCTGCTTTTGACTAATGAGTTTAATTACTTCCTTTTGCAAACTCCACCCTTCCCATCAGTTTTGCATTTTAGACTGCCTGGTTTCCCTGGGTTATCACAGTGAGGACGCTTGAAACTCAAGGATGGGTAGTATGCTAATGGGGCCATCCCAGAGTCTCTAGTCTGTGCCCTGAAAGAAAAAACTGTGCATTGCCTGCCCATTTTATCCCAACACTGTAGATGTCTCCTTATGTAGCAGGAGAGGGATTTGGAGAGAGAAAAAAAACCTGTGGAGTGAAGTCAAATAGACTGACATGTCCAACAACATTTCAGTTGAATATTTTAAAATGTTTTCCAGTAGACTAGTATTTCCAGGGTCTGTTGATGGACCATCTATTTGGAGAATTGAGCACGCAGCTTTTAGTTGAAATTTGTTCTTCTACTCATCCATTATCTTGGGGATGGCAGATCTGTCAATTTTTCAGCAAATCTACACTCTTTCCTCTGTCCCTTTTATTTTTTTTCAGGCTTTTTTCTTTTCCCTCTCCATCCTATCCTATAGCTTCGCTCCCTCCCTTCTTCCACTCTCTCTCTCTGTATGTGTGTGTGTGTGTGTGCACATGTACGCGTAGGTGTGCTCAGGTACGTGTGTATATAGAAATCAACATCAGGCATCTTGCTCAGATGTTTTCCTTATTTATTAGTGTGTGTATGGTTCGGGGCATGAGAATGCCACGACATTCACGTGTAAATCAGAGGACAGACAGCCTTGGGTGTTGGTCCTCCCCATCCAGCTTGTTTGAGACTTTCATTAATTGTTCACTGCTAGATACAGCCAGGCTATCTGCTCCAGGAGCTTCCAAGCAATCTCTTGATGCTGCCTACTATCTCTCAGTGTGGATACACCAAGTTTATAAGTGTGTGTTCTACTGCATCTGGCATTTTAAACATATGGATTCTGGGAATCAGGCTTGTGTGCCAGGTGGTTTACTTACTCAACCATCTCTCAAACCGTCTATCCCCCCCCTTTTTTTTAAAGAACAATTTCTCTCACTGAACCTAGATCTTACTATTTGAATAGGCTAACAGGACAGAAAACCCCAGGGATCCTGATGTCTTGGGCCTTTCTGGTGGGTTTGCAGATGCACTGTGCTGGCTTTTTATGTGTGTGCTTGGGATCTGCACTCAGGAAATCATGCTTGCATGACAGACTTTTCACTGACGGATCCATCTCCTTAGCACTCTGTGGCCTGTTCTTATATTGCTACCTGCTAAGTTGTGCCCATTCATAGGGCAGCCACTTGAGGGACTCCCTAGCAGCCTGTGGATTCTAGACTGAACTGGATGAAACACCAATATTTTATTGTTTTAGAAATTCACTCTCTCATTCCTTCCCTCCCACTCCAGTTAATTTAAAAGTTTTAAGTTGTGGCAACTCTCACTTAGGAAAGTCAGACAGTAGGATCATTGCAGGCTCAAAGAAGATCAGGAATTCAAGGGCAGCCTAGGCTACATAAGATGCAAATTCTAACTGAACAGTCTTTGACTGGTTTGATTTTTAACAGTTAGAGTAAGACCCAAATTTTTTCTGGTGTGTGTGTGTGTGTGTGTGTGTGTGTGTGTGTGTGTGTGTGTGAGAGAGAGAGAGAGAGAGAGAGAGAGAGAGAGAGAGAGAGAGAGAGAGAGGAGCCCTGATTTCCTTGCTTTGAACACACACACACACATACACACACACACACACTCACACACACTCCAGGAGTTGCAGTATCTGCCAGCCATTCTCTTTGATGACAAGTGAGTCAGTTTTGCACTTCAGCAGAGGACTCAAAAACGTCCAAAGGGCACAGAGTAAGAAGGTGGAGTGTCTGGAGAGATGCTGGCTGCCTCTTATGGCACCCCATTGCTTACACACTGTTACTTCCAGCTCCTTGGGAGCTTTTCTCAAAAACAACGGTATTTTTGTTCCCTTCTTTTTTTCCTCATTCTTTCATTCCTGTTCTCCCTCCAACTCACCTTCTCTTGCACTTTAGCCAGCTTCAGACTCTTGCATTTCCTGCTTCTGTGATGAGATCACAGGCGCACACAACATCTGGCGTATTTTTTGTCTTTGCAAATGCCTTTTCCTTTCTCATCACGTTTCTAAATTAAGATACTCATTATCACACCTATAGAACCTGATTTTTGATAAAGAAGCCAGAAATATACACTAGAAAAAGACAGTATCTCCAACAAATGGTGCTAGTTAAACTGAATGGCTGCATGTAGAAAAATCCAAACATATATATATGTATATTTCTTATCCTGCACAAACTCAACTCCAAGTGCAACAAAGACATCAACAAAAAAAGCAGATACACTGAACCCAATAGAAGTGAAAGTGGAAAATCATCTTAACTCACTGGCACAGGAAAATACTTTCTGAACAGAACACTGTTAGCATAGGCACTAAGAGCAACAATTGATAACTCATGAAACTGAAAATCTTCTGTAAGGCAAAGGACACCATCATTTGGACAATTTTGCAGCCTGCAGAACGGGAAAAGATTTTTAACAACTATACATTTGATAGAGGGCTAATATCCAAAATACATGAAGAACTCAGAAAACTGTATTCAAGAAAACAACCTAGTTAAAAATGTGGCACAGATCTAAACAGAGAATTCTCAGTAGAGGAATCTTAAATGACAGAGAAACACTTAAAGAAATAATTCAACATTCTTAGTCATCAGGGAAATGCAAATCAAAACTTCATTACTATTTAATCTTATACCTGTCAGGATGCCTAAGATCAATAAAACAAATGACAGCTCATGTTGGTGAGGATGTGGAATAAGGGGAACACTTATCCATTGTTGGTGGGAGTGCAAACTTGTACGGCCAGTCTGGAAATCAGTGTGGTGGTTCCTCAGGAAGATGGGAATTGATCTACCTCAAGATCCAGCTATAACACTCTGGGCATATACCCAAAGGACACTTCACCATGCCACAGAGACATTTGCTCAACCATGTTCATTGCTGCTCTATTCATAATAGCTGGAAACTGGAAACAACCTAGATGTCCCTCAACAGAAGAATGGATAAAATATGTAGGCATATAGAAAAAAATTTAAACCCAGCCATAAAAAATAATGGAATCCTCAGGTTAATAGATGAAACTAGAAAAAAAAATCATCCTGAGTGAGATAACTCTGACTCAGAAAGACAAACATGATATATATTTGTTTATATGTGGATATTATTTGTCAAGTCAACGATTATTAAGATACAATCGTTAGAACCACGGAGGTTAGGTATAGAGTAAGGGACTGAAGGGTGGGGCGATTGATCTCCCTAGGAAAGAGAAATAGAGTAAATAGCTTTGGGTGGATGGGAGAGTATTGGAATGGGAGGATCAAGTGGAGGGGTGAGGGAATATGGGGGAAGACAGCCAAGAATAAGGGCCATTTGAGGGGTAGTATGGAAACCTAATACAGTAGACGCTTCCTAAGATATATACATATATGAAAGCGGCATAAATGAAATTGTAAAATAATGGGGGAGACAGATAGACCCAACTGGACATCTCTTGTCATCAAATGAAGATTCCAGTACTGGAATCGGAACATATCTAAGTGAATTGTTAGCCAAAGGAGTCCCAGAGGAATCCCCAGACAATCCTGGCTGTTGCCAAGACTATAGGTTATTCTCTACACACTGGGAGGAAGCCCCATTGCTGAAGACAACACCTACACAGCTCATTGAACAGCAGAGACTGAGCTGGTGCCCACATGGAGCCTTCATCCCTATGCTCTAGCATCTACATGGAGCCTTCATCCCTATGCTCTAGCATCTACATGGAGCTTTCATCCCTATGCTCTAGCATCTACATGGAGCCTTCATCCCTATGCTCTAGCATCTACATGGAGCCTTCATCCCTATGCTCTAGCATCTACATGGAGCCTTCATCCCTATGCTCTAGCATCTTTGGTACAGGAGTGTGCTCTGCATGCTACCCAAACAGAAATGTAAATACCAGCCCAACCACACACCCTTTGCTCTAAAATGGTGTTCTGCCTGCAAGATATGCTAGTGCACATCCAATATCCAAAGTTTGTGCAAGCAACCAATATCTGGTTTGACTTAAGGCCAACTCCACAAAACGGACCTCATACCCAACACTGCTTGGGTGACCAAGAACCTAAACAGCAGAGGGGATGCTGATGGACAGAGCCTTAGATTTCATGGAAATACTGAAGCTGACTCGAAAACTTAATGAACATTAACAACCAAGAGAAGGCTAATTTAGCTCCTTTGTGTACTGGCTGGTTTTGTGTGTCAACTTGACACAAGCTAGAGTCATCAGGGAGGAAGTAACCTCAGTTGAGGAAGTGCCTCCATGAGATCCAGCTGTAGGACATTTTCTCAATTAGTGATCCATGGGGGAGAGTCCAGCCCATGGTAGGTGGTACCAACCCTGGGCTGGTAGTCCCCAAAATGGCTCCCTTAATTAACATATCTTCTTCCCTGCTCCCATATCCGTCCTTCCTCCATCTCAACCATCCCACTCCCCCAAGCTCTCCCCGACCCTCCCCTTCTCCCTTCTCTCTCCCCCTCTCCCCTTCCTCCCCACCCCCATCCCCACGCTCCCAACTTTTGCCTGGCGATAGCAATTTACTTATTTTAGTATTTTTGAGATAGCATCTTACTCTGTAGCCTAGCTTGTCCTTGAACTGATGGTCCTCCTGTCACGAAACAGCTGAAACTACAGGTGTGTATTGCTACACCTGGCTCTAGTTTCTATCTTAAAACAAAACAATAGCAAAAAAACCTCTGTGTTTTCTATAAGGTGTAGTGGTGCATGATAAAATTCCAGCACATGGGAGGTAGGGGTAGTAAGATCAAGGTCAGTCTCAACTATGTAGTAAGTTGGAGGCTAGGCTGCATAGGAGACCCTATGCCAAAGAATAATAAATAATTATATCTATCTATCTATCTATCTATCTATCTATCTATCTATCTATCTATCTATGTATCTATCTCCATATCAATCCATATATCTGTGTACGTATATATATATTTTTTTCCACACTCAAAATCCCAGCACTTGGGAGGCTGAAGCAGTAGGGTTGAAACTTCAAACCTAGGCTATATTGTAGAGTTTCAGGGCAGCCTAGGGGTACAGAGCGACACTCTTTCTAAAGAACAAACCAAAATCAAAACAAAACCATGAAGCAATCCTCCTCAAACCCCAAATAGACAACCCCTCTTCCAAAGTTGTTATCTGTAGCATGTTGGTGAGCTGTGATGCTGACTCAGCCTCTGAGTCACAGGCAAGGACTCGATGCTTGGAGTGACTTGATGAGTCAGCAGAGAGTGACACACGCTCTGAAAGACAAGACGCGGTGGCATTGCTCCTAGGAGCTCTTGACGGTTTTACAATTGTCTTCATCAATATAATTAAATAAAAGGGTTAAGGGTTCTGGTGGCCGTCTTTTGCTATGTGTTCTTTAGATGTAATAAGAAAATGGCTAGTCTTTAAGTTTGAGACAATAACTCACAAAAACGCTCTAGTCTAACAAATAGGTGAAAGTTCAAGAAAGATCCAGGAGACTATGGAAATTATTAAAACTTAGTTTTTTGTTTTTACCAGACTCATGGATTTTGATTTTAAAATCAAATTAATTGATGTGAAGAGTTAATATGACCTTGCACATTAGTGTCCAGTAGATAATTAAATGTTGAATGGTACTTGGACATTTGCTACTTAATTAGACTTTTGGGTTAAGCTGGTTGTTGTTATATTTCCTTCTTGGGGTGGGGGCAGAACACTGGGAACTGAATCTAGGGGTTTGTCTCAGCTCAGCAAGAACTCTGCCACTGAGCCACACCACCAGCTCTTCACATTTTCTTGGTTAAGGACATACACAGGTCACTGGTTGAAAGCCTGTTCCCTGTTTACTGTGTGTCTGGCCATGATGAAATTATTTACACCCCTGTCCTATCTTACACATAGTTCTCCCCCTTAGGGGCTCTTGTGTTGGAAGCTGGGCCCTCATTGTGACAATGCTGGCAAGTGGAACCTTTAGAAAGAGGTGGCCTACCTGGAGTCCTTAGGCTGATTGGAGGCATGCCATTTGAAGAACTGTAGGATGCAGCCACTGCAGCGACGTGAGGCCAGTCCTTCCCACATGCTTGCTCCATCATGAAGTCTTCCAGGTGGCCCCAACCAGGGGCTGAACCATTGGTACTGCCCAATCACGGGCCATTCCCATAAAGCTCTTGAAGGGTAGGAGCAGGCTTGTGGACATCTAGTACCAAGCTCAGTAAATGTCAGCTGCTTGTGTTGTAGGAAGATTGCCTCATCCAGAGTCAGGAGGACTATCATGATTGTTGAAACACGCAAGCTATTGGAAGAAAAAAACAAATAAAAATGTTCAGTATTTATGGGAGAGCATGGGGAGGAATCCCTCCCTTTCTTTCTCTCTTTCCTTAATATAGGGGTCTCGCTATGTAGCCCTGGCTGGCCTGGAACCCATTATGTAGACCAGGATGTCCTGGTCCACAGCAATCCATCTGTCTCTGCCTTCATTGTGCTGGGATCCCAGGGGCGCACCAACATACCGACTGAAAGCAAATTTTCTCCAACACATTTGTACTATTTTTCATATCTACAGAGGTGGTGTTCATGACTCTTTCATGTCAGCCCCCTCACCCCAGGCAGAGGACACAATTTTCTAATGCTAGGCCTAACACAAGTAGAGCTCAGAATCCTGAGCACATTCAATGAGGCGGAAGATCATTGGAAACCCTGGAATAATTAATTTTATCCTTCTGACACCAAGAACAGATTGGGCTTCAAGAGTTCCTTGTTGTGTTTGAAACAAGAGGCTGGCAAACTTTCTGGAAAGGACCAGATGATTAACCAGCTTTGGGGGACATGCAATGTTGTAGCTACGCAACTCCACTTTCAAAGCACAAATGCATCATTAGCAGCGAGGGACCAGGGGTGGCTGTGTTTCAGTATGCCTTTGCTTACAGAAATGGTGGTGGGCTGAAATTGCATGACTCTGTCTGGGGTACCCTGAGGGAGATGGAAAGCCGTAATGACTCTGACTATGGAGTTGTCTCAGTTGGGAGAGAGACCCTTTGCCCCTTGTCACTTCCTCTCTCCCCACAGTTTATGCCCACAGGCTGTTAACTTTATTCTGGTGCGTGGTGGTGGCTCAAAGACTTTTGGGTTAAGCTGGTTGCTGTTATACATTCCCCGCTGGAGCACAGCAATGCTCAAGCACAGCTCGGTGGCCGTGTTCTTAGAATGGGGAGTGTGTGCAAATACCGTTGGTTTAAAGACAACTGGGTGGTTAAGATCACACACTGCTCTTCCAGAGAATCAGGCTTTGGTTTCTAGAACCCACATCAGGTGGTTGACAACAATTTGTAACTCCAGCTCCTGGGAATCTGACTCCTGTGGCCTCTGAAGACACCTGCACTCACCTGTACATGCGAACACACAGACATACACAGTTAACATACTAAAAAGAAAAGTCTTACAAAAGAACAGTTTCCCTTTTTTCCTTATTTTTCTTTCTCCTTCTCCCTCCTCCATCCCTCCCTCTTTCCTTCCCCTCTTTCCCTTTTGCCCTCCTCTACTCCTCCTTTTCACTCCCCCTCTCCTCTCTCTCTACCTTCTACTTTCTCAGTGCTGAAGATTACTAAACACATGATCCACCACTGAGTTGTGCCTCAACCCTAATATTATTCACGATTATGTTGATGCCCTCTTATAACTTTAATGGCACAGTCCATAAAAGCACACTCTCCTTGTTAGGATAATGGAAACTAAAGGAAGAGGTCCAGAATATTCCAGAGGCTGGAGCTTGTTTTACACTACAATGACAGGTACCCCATGCAAAATATTTTTCAGTGGGGGGGATGGAGAGACAGCTGGTCAAGCAAAGCACTTGCTTCATAAATATGAGGACTTCAGTTCCATCCCCCAAAGCTATATAAAAGTGATAGGCATGGTTGGATGCTTGAAATCCCCGCTCTGGGGAGATGGAAATAGGAAGGCTCCTGGGACTCTCTGGTCAGTCAGTTTCATCTAGTTTTAGTCAAGGTCAATGAGGGACCCTGTTTCAAAGATGGTTTTACAGAAGATAACTTCCAACTTCAAGGTTGACTTTCATATCCATATGTTCACCTACACCTATATCCATTCATATACCTAGGCATAAGAAGTATGTTCTTCACCAACACAAATCTGTGACCTCTGAGAAAGCGATCCAGTCTCCAGGTTCTCCTTCCTGGGGGTGGGTCCTCAGTAGAACTCTTCTCTTTTTCTTTGTTATGCAATTTTGTTTTTATTTCTCCCCTTCTGTCAATGCAAAGTCTCAATTATTACATCACTTAGAAATCCTCAGGTTTTCCCAGGAACTGGCTTTGGGTCCCAGTGTTTATCAGGGAATATGGGGAAATGAGGAGGACTGGGCTTAGCTCCTTATGGTGGCTGTATGCCTTATACATTCTTTGAACATGGGGCCAAGTGAGGTGGGCTCGTACCTGTGATCCAGCACTTGATGCAGCCTGGACTACCTAACAAGGTCTCTTCTCAAAAGCCCAAACCAAAACCAGCCAAAGAAAAATGTCTTGAACAGAGTACCCTATCCTTCTCCCTTCATGGAGGCTGCAGCTGTCTCCTTCACGTATTTGCTGCCATTATTTTGAGGTCATGGCCTCTGGGACTATATCTGCTGGTCTGATGAAGGATTGACTTTCCAGTTTCAGAATCAGAAATGAATCTAAGGTCTATTCTTTTGAGAGAAGAAAAATTCTGCATGGACAGACTAAAACTCATCTGTGGCCTCAACTTGCGGCGTGGGGGGGGAGGCAGGGAAGGCATCTTTGGCTGCTCTTTAGGGGAGCCATGTAAAGGGCTTTCTTTCTACTTTTGATGAGGGTTGGGTACAAGTAGATCCTGGAGCAAGCTGAATATTTACTGCCCAGTGGGAGGAGAGATGCATTTCTAGGCGTCTGTCCTGGCAGGTGCCAGGTGGCTTCTTGCACTATTTCCTCAAGCACAAGGCCAGCAGCTGGGCCTGCTCCATTCTGATCAGCAAGGCCTGTCCCAGGGGCTGTGGCCTTATCGCACCTGGGGCAACCGGTTCTTTCACCACATTGCCAGCTGGTCCTTTAGCAACCAGGCGCCTAGTTACATTGCAAGCATATCATTGATGCCTCAATCCGAACAGCCACATTATAATCAAGTTACATCATCCAGCTTTATCTGGAAAGGCCTAAGGTTTCAAATACTTCACGGGACACCCTGAGGACCTGAGGAAAAAAGTCGACTTTCACAACAGGTGCTTAGGTGGTTTTCTGTGCCTGAACACGACTTCTCGGAGATGGGTTTCCCACCCTGAAACTACTCCTTTTTTGCTGTTTTCTTCTCATTTATATTCGCCCATTCATTCACTCAGCTGTTGGTTGTGTCCTCTATGTGCCACTCCTTGTCCTAGTGTCTGTCCCAGTGAGTGAAACCCGTGGCACACTGTCCTCATCAGGTTTATGCAGGGCAGTGGCCCAACAAACTGACGAAATCTGCAAACTTGAGATATTCGAAAGTACCAGGGAGAAAAATCAAACACGGTAAAGATGGGCAAAGAAGGTAAAAGATGGAGGAGCGTGGGCAGACTGTGGGGTTGGGGGTACTGGATTCACTCCTAGGGT
>PVIU01002255.1:0-10872 GCA_004026605.1 Ondatra zibethicus | reverse complement strand
TTAGAGAGTGAGTTCTATCTCAGGGTAGGGCATTTGTGCCTAAGGGGAATAAAGAACAAAGTCGCTGGAGCTGGATGCTATCAGCACTCGAGCAGCTAGAGGCAAGTGTGGGCAGAGGGCAGATCTTGATGAGGAGAGGAGGAGGACACAGTGAGGCTGAGGGGCTGGGGTGTCCCTCCATCACTCAGAAACCAGATGGTGATTTATGGAGTTTCTATTGTTGGCCAAAGCACTGAATGCGGAGTTTGTGTTTGTTTGACAATGGTGTTTTGGGTAGCGCATGAGGCTTGGCTGGATGGACACAGTTGAGGGAAATCTAAGGAAAGGTCTTACCTCTTTTAGTCACAGGACAGTTCTGGGGTAAGCTGAGTGACATGCTTGGACAGGACACTCAGGAGGGAAGGTGCTAGGCATCTATTTCCATATGGTCCCTGAAGATGTGCCCCAATAAATAGGAAAAGCAGTTGAACTTCAGTTAGGGTTCTGAAAAGCTAACTAAAATAGTTAAATCTGCTAATGCTGTAAGTATTTCTCAACATGAGAGGAAACAGCCTAGAAATTTGGGCCAGAAGGGGCAGTTTTAGGACAGATAATTCTGAGGAGGGTGAGAAAGGTTAGCACCAAGGGATTAGCTTAGGGCTCTTTTCTGGGTTTTCAAGTAATTGACTACTCATAGGTAGTCTTACCCAGGGGCAAGACAGGTTTCACAACACATTGATAGTTGAACAAATGATTCAACTCAAGGAAAGTACCACTTTTATTATTGGGAAATATGGGGGGTATGGCCTCAAGAGCGAGGTTTAGTAGCATCCTAAGCATCTCTAAAATGGATATCTCTCTGTCCGTCTTCTTCATGGACATGTCGTTATTTTGTGTTAAAAAATGCACGTGCACTCCTGAGAGCCACCCTCCCTGCCTCTCTGGGCTGCTAGATTTCTCTGAAGCCCTCTTTGGCTCCCTGCTTTGTTTCTTCCCAGGGTCTTCTTACCATATGTAGGCTACCCAAAGTCCTACAGACAACTTGGCTTGCTCCAGACCTAGTACATTGGGTTTCCCCCAAGAGCTCAAGAGGGCTGTAGCTACTTGAACCTGTGTCTGGAATTTCTGGTCTCGCTTCAGGACCCTCACTCTAGTCAGAATATCTGTCCACAGGTAGGCATCCATCCTGGAACTTGATTATTTGAAGCTGGGGCGGGGGTGGTCTCGGCTCCTTCTTTGAACCCTGTGTAACAGGGGTGCTTATCTCTACCTACGTTGTGGAGTCAAGGGTCTGGAGACCTGAGTACACAGCTGATGCCTACAAGCCCCTCTCTTGAAGATGGGCCTGTGGTTTCAAAACACGAATTTTTGACATTGTAGTTTTCCTTCTCTTGCAGGCCTTGAACTCCGTATATTGTCAAGGTTGACCTTAAACTTCCCATCCTCCTGCCTCTGTCTTCTGAGTACTAGAATTATGGGTGTGCACCACCACACTCACTTTTTGTGATGCTGGGGACTGGACCCAGGGCTCCGTGCATGCTAGGTCAGTACTCTGCAACTGGGCTGCACCTCCAGTTCTTGTCACTTGCATTTAATTCATCAATTCATTCTTTTATGATTGGGCTGGAACACAGGGCCTTTAGCACATCACACAAGGACTCTACCACCAAGCCCTGTCTTTTAGATTTTAAAATGATAATTAGTTTCATTAATCAGATAATCTGATGATAGCATAATTTCTTTAAAATTTTATTATATTATTATTATTATTACTTTGTATGTCTGTGTGTGTGTGTGTGTGTGTGTGTAGATCAGAAAGCAATTTTTCCAGGAGTTGGTTCTTGTCTTTTACTATAGCTCTGGGGATTGTACTCAGATTATCAGCCTTGTGCACCAAGTCGTCTTGCTGGTCCCATTTCTGTTTGAGTATTATTTCTAATGATATTGATGTATGAAACTTCTATAGTACACATATATCTATACTGTAGTATATAAATATTATGCAATATATGATATATACAATATATGCTAATATACATGTTATATTAATATGTGTTAATCTATTAATATAGTATATTAACACATGTTAATATATTAACATAGTATACTAATATTTGTTAATATATTCATGTATCATATTAATGTATAGCATGCTATAAGGATGTAATTTCTGATATTCTGGGTAGCTGACCAAGAGTGCAGATGTCCACACAGGCCACTGGCAGATTGTAGATAACTCAGGGCAGCCTAATCTGGCATTCTGGCTTAGAGCGCCTCCATAATCTCCTCTCAGTCTTCTAAGTTCTCTAAATGGAAAGCAGAAGACCCTGTTCTCTGCCCCTGGGTGCAGTGTGAGTGATTGTCCTGTGACCTCAGAAACCACTCCTCGTGTTGACTCTTCCTGCTGAATGTATTTGTTGCCATTCCTCTCCTTCCTGCTCCTCACTTAGTTCTCCCTGGAACTCACACTAAGCATCCCCAGGTCCAGACAGACAGTGAGAAAGACCCTTCTTGGTGGTTTCCCAGCATGCCCTCTTACCGCTGTCGTGCGGGAATCATGCACATGGATATGGCTCATGCCATGGGCTGTCCCTCAAGACAAACAGTGCAGCATGGGAACAAATGAACACACACATGGCCTGATTCTGTGTTTCTAAATTGTGAATGGCCTCCTCATTGTGTTTTACAATAGGAACAGGCCTGGTGTTGCTCTTTGTCATATGCTCTGTATTGTAAATGCGGGCATTTTTTTTTAAATGTCCATTTCCACTGTTCTCTTGACTTTGATTCCTTGGCTGAAGGTGGCTTCTCACTTCCTGGTTGTGGATATTGTATTTCTGGTCTTGAACTTGACTTTCTCTTGGGTCTGTTGTCTAATTTGCATCCCCAGCGAATCTGCTGTAGCACTTCTGGACGACAACTGTGCCTACTACAGGAGTCCCTCGTTTTTATCTTGGCACTAGTGTGTTCTTAGCCTGTTCATCTCAGTCGTTGCCGGATACCTAACTAGCTAAATAAAACCTGCTGGAAGGGTGTGTGCTATCAGATTTATGTGAAGCAGTGAAGCTGTGGGGAGTTGTACTGGATACCCAAAACAGGCTCCGAGGTGATGCTGAGTAAGTTTTGATTTGTAGACAGCAAACACATGTGGCTGTAGGGGATGGAAGGAGCAGTCTAAACAAGCCCTGGCAGGAGGCCTGTCTGAGTCTGAAGCAGAGAAGGAAGGCTAGATAAGGCTGCAGACTCCAAGCCCTCCACCCAGCTAATAGAGTTGTGTGTGCGTGGTTTCTTTGCATGATGTCCAAACTCATGTCCACGAACAGTTTAGTTTCTCTCCAGAGCACCAAATATATCCGTGTTCAGCAACACCCCTCTGCTTAGGATTCACCACTCTGTCCCACTCGATTGTTCCAGCTCTCATCAGCTCTGTCTGAACGCTGCATTTTGAAGGCAATTCTTCTCAAAGAAACAGTTTTCTTTGGTGAATAATGAATTAAGCCCTGGATTAGACCCTGGTTAAAACCCAGCTCCTCTGATTCCTGGTGGGGTGACCTTGGCCATGTTACTTAGCCTATTTGTGCCTCATTTCCTTTCCCCATTAAAAACAACACTGCCCATAAAACTCTCAGCATAGACTTCTTGGTACAGAATAAACACTTACAGGCACCTATTATTATTATTATTATTATTATTTTTTGCTGTGTCAGAGAATAGCTGTGTGAACAATTAGTAAAGAACAACACCGAGATCTCTATGTTGGGTGGTTGGATAGACTGTGACAGACCTGTTAGCGAATTCCCTTTACATACTTGTGGTTAAAGTTCATGGCACAGAAAAAAACAATAGAAGTTACAACATGTCATGATCCTTCAGAATGATACACAATGTTTTGAAATTCCCATGTCAAATCTGCCAGTGACAAGAATCTACGATCCTTTCTTCTCCTCCGTCCATTGGGAAGAACAGCTGGACACCAGGCCATGTGTGCTTGTAAACAATTATTCAATTACCTCGTAGACTTGTCTTCTCCAAGCAGAATGAACTCAGTTCTTTTAACCTTTTCCTAAGCGTGGTTTTGATTTTCTGTCCCTTTAATCATGCCTGTGGCTCTCTTCTGAAGCTTCTCCAAGCTCTCCACTTCTGTCTTTGTGCTGTGTGGCACCCGGTGGCTCAGGATCCTCTGAGAAAAGTTTTCATGACACGGACTGTGGCGGTATCATCTCTAGATGCTCTACTGTACCACAAAGGCCATTTTCAAAGGATCGCTTTACATGTTATTTCCTTTGATCTTAACCCAGTCAAGCCTCATTCTTCTGATCATGATAATGCAGGGAGGGAGCCTTTCTTGCCAGAATGGAGGACTTGAGAGATTCAGAGGACTCAGAACCTTGTCTCGAGTTCCCGATGCCTTTGCGTATAATGGCTATGGCTGTGACCGGCTGATGTCATTGGCTCCAGTGTTCTTTCTACTGTGTCCTAGCTCATGCCTATAAACAATTTGCAAAGTACATGGCCATCTAAATAATTTTATGCTCTATTTCCCAATAACTCTTTTCCACTGGCGTTGGATTGCATTTTTGTTAATTTCTCTCCTTTAGAACTTTCCTACTCTGTCCTTTGACTCACAAGTCCCTCAGTACTCTGACTGCGAGGTGGTGAACTAGGTCACTTGTGTTGAGTGTGTCCAGTGAGTACGGCCCTTGGAGAGATGCTTTCACAGTTACTATAATTTCAAAGGAAGTGATTGAGAGGGTTACCAGAAGGAGCCACACTGTGATGTGAAACTATTACCTGTAGGACTCATTGCTTGCTTACTCTTAGAATCCATGAGGATATTGTGTGTATGAATGTGTGTGTGTGGATGTGCGTGTGTGTAAAATGTGACTATGAAGTCCCCCAGTCCCTATCTCAGTGTTCCCTCTTGCTTGCCCGGAGCAAGAATGACTTCTCATGTCTGTGACCAAAGTGTGTGGAAGAACAAGGGTCAGGATCAAGGCCAAAGACCGACCTCTTTACAGTTGTGAGGCTTGGTCTCTCCATTCTCTAGGATGAAAGATAGCTGCATTCTGATGAGGCAAAACACAATGATCATTCAGGATCGAGAATTCCTTATGAATCCCATTCCACCATTGAAGGAGGATTTATTTATTTATTAATTTATTAACTGGGCAGGCAGACAAGTAGGTGGGTTGCAGGGCCACAGCTGGCTCCTGGAGGCATGCTGAGCAGTGGAGACTTAAAGGAGTAAGTCACAAAACAATTCCATACCAGTCTGGAATTATGATTAATAAAACAGACCACCGTCCTAGACAACAGCCCTCTGCACAACCAGGAAAAGAATCTGGTAGCCGGAATCCGAAGCAAGAGAGGGAGCACACCGCTACAGCTGCTTTTTCAAGCCAAATAGACCACGCCCAAGTGAGTTGGTATCTTAAAGGTTATTGGCTGAAGGAGCGGAAGGAGCTCCCGCAGCAGAGACTGACCCAGGCAGATTAGACCCCCCTTGAGGATCTCAAGACCAGTCTGTGAGAAGGTAATTAAACCAGGTAGTAGTGTCCAGGCCAGAGGCTAGACCAGGAAGGTGGGGACGGGGTGAGGCTTGGCTGGGGCCACTCAGTGTCTAGGGGCTACCATTAACTGGAAACTTCTCAAGCTACTGTTGGATGGCCAGGCAAACCGGCCTTCCATCAGTTCATGGAAACAGCTATTTCTTCTCTTCCAGGTGGTTCAGGTAGGAGCTGATACAGACCCACAAGAAGTTATAGTAGTATACTGCTTCCCCGAGGCTGACATCCTTCCCCTCCATGCTCTCTTCCATCTGCATGCCCAGGTCCCTGTTGGGTCTGCCATTGTAGGGGCCTCAGAGGCCACACAAGGCTGAAACTCAGAGCTCGGCCTTGCACCAAAAGCCAGTTCTTGGCAGAAAATGCAAGCAACTCTGAGGAGGATTTTTAGAAAAAAAATCTTATTTGCATGCTAGATAGTTAAAAATAACCCAAAGTGGCCAGGTGGTGGTGGCACAGGCTATTAATCCCAATACTTGTAGAAGCAGGTGGATCTCTGAGTTCTAGGCTAGCCTGGTCTACATATCAAGTTCCAGAATGCCAGAATCGTAGCAGGACATTTTTGTGGGACTGCCAACTCCCAGATTGACATGAAGATTTATTATTGATAATGAAGGCTTGGCCTTTACCTTAGGCTTGTTCCTAACGAGCTCTTATAACTTAATTAACCTGTTTCTATTAGTCTACACTTTGCCATGTGACTCTTTTCCTCTTGTCCATTCTGTGTGTACAACTCCCTCTGTGTCTTGATGGTGTCTCCCTTGTATGCCTAGATTCATCCCGAGTTCCTCTTTCTGCCTGGATGTCCCGCCTAACCTCTCCTGCTTAGCTATTGGTCATTCAGCTTTTTATTAAGTCAATCACGGCAACACATCTTCGCAGAGTCTAAACAAAAGCCCAGACAAAAGCCCTGTCATGACACAGAAGCCCTGTCATGACAAAACAGAAAAGACAACAACAACAACAACAACCTCCACAACACAATAAAACAAAAATGAACTCCCTGGTTGTTTGTTTGGCTGAATTAACAAGTCAATTTAAGCATTTTGATATATTCTCATGTGCATTTACATAAAGAATGAAATAAAAATACTGAGGAAGGGTCATTGAGGAGAGGAAAGGAGAAACCTGAGGGCGGTGTTTCCAAGACTGCTCATGGGTTACTCAGGTGAGGGGATTGCAGGAGCCATAAACAAAGCAATCTCTCTCGCCTCCGCCGTTCTGATTTCATCTATTTGAGGTGGAGCCCTGCATTGATTTTATTTATAGCTACTCAGGTGACTTTAAGCAGGCAGGGTTGAGACGGAGGGATAAGAGTGTAGGGAGAGGCTGGAGTTTGAGGGCTGGAGCAGGACAGGCTCCCCCAGTCCTGGCTTTGGTTTGTCTGGCTCTGAGCAGCCAGCCCGTCTCTAGGGAGCCCTTAGCCAATTGGGGCGAGCCCAAGGGAGGTGTGGGCGACGTGGACGGCTAGCCTGAGGTTTACGAGCTTGAGAGACTTAGATACAAGTCAGGCTGCCCAGGGTTTGGCTCTGTCGCTGTGGGTTCCCCTGTATTCCACTGCCCAGTAAATCTGAGACGGAGGAGATTCTGGACTGTGGTCTATTGGGAATTTTCTTGCTCTCGAGGGAGATGAGGTAGTTTTCATATGCCCTGCTCCAATCAATCCTGTGTTGAAACGTGAGTCCCAATGTGCTGGCATTAGAATGGGGCCTTTGGGTGGTAAATAGGACATGGAAGTGAGGCCTCAAAATCCAGCTTCTGGCCCGCAGTAAAGGGACCAATGAAGTTCTCTTACCCTTATCCCACCGTGTAAGGAGTGTGGAGAAGACAGTGGTCCAGAATAGGAAAGAAACCCTCCAAGAAGCAGCCACACTGGCCACCCTGGTTTTGGACTCTCAACCTTCATAACTGCGGGAAATGACTTTCTATGGTGTATAAGCTGCTTTGTCTCTGTTACTGTGCTGGTACCATTTAAATGTCTGTCTGTCTTGGAACTCACTCCAGGCTGGTCTTGAACTTAGGGATTTGCCTGCCTCTCCATCCCAAGTGCTGGGGTTAAACATATGTGCCACCACTGCCTGACCGGCAAAGTGTTTCTTAAATGAACTAGATAATAAGAATTTTCTGTGGTTCTTTCTCATAAAGGGTGAGCATACCTGGATACTCCCCTTGGAGATCATCATGAGTTGGTGGTATAGTATGGCAGTACCTGTGCTAAAATGAGCTCCGGTCATGCATCAGCTTCAGTTTGGGGATCGGGTGGGTATGTGCATCTCCTAAGGCACCTGCCATCACACTCAGCAGGCATTAGGACCCAGGAATATGTCTTCTTAGCAACTCTCCACTCCTTGCCTCAGGTGGGTCTGAACTGGTCCTTACCTTCACTTGCAGAAATGGTGACTAAGAGAGAATAGCTGTTTATTAAGGGTCTCGGAGAAGCCTGCTCTTGTCTAAGATGTTCTACTGGGCAAGTCCCACCTGCATCCCACAGGCTGCACACGTCCTAAGTTACCTATGAACAGGACACATTTGTAGATTAGAATGTGATTTCTCAACGTCAGAGGGTTGGACACACCTGAAAGCCTCTGAGAGCCATTGCCAGCTGTTTCCACCACTGCCTGCCCATGTTCCTAGATGCTGGCTGGTGTTGAGGTCCCCAGTGCTGTGGTCTCTACTTCTGGCATCTTCTCATTCCTGTACATTGTCACGATTGTGACTGACTAGCCACACTTGCCAAGAAACCGAGTTCCGCCTTTCTTGTCAGTGGAGCAAAATGACATTATGTGGGTTCCCAGATCTCCTGTTTGGAGACTTGATGGCATGCAGACATAGAAGGGCGCTTCATTCCTGTCTCATTTTAAATTCAAAGCATGAGTTCACATGTGGATTAGGTTTAAAGGGCAACAGTAACATAATGTCTTCAAGGCTACTATTTCAGAAGATGCAGACATGCACACAGCCGCCCTTCCGTGTTCGTGGGGAATTGGTTCCAGAATTCCATATCTACAGAGATCTTCATTTCTTGTAGTTGCCTAGAAACAATGGTGTAGGAGCTATATAGTGCAATGTTTGGACAGAGTCACAACACACCTCTAGATTACTTTCTTCAGTGGTTAAAATCTTGGAGTGATTTTTTTAAAAAACAAAACCCCACAATATAAATATTGCTTTATTATTTCATTTAAGGATTAAATTATCAATACATAGTAATTGTTCATACTGATATCTCATTGTGACATTTCCTTGCATACATATTATTTTGCTGAATTATAACCCAGTCCAGTGTTAGATCTGCAGTATAGTCATTATATTGTGTTGTTTAAGGAATGATGAGGAGAAAACTTTTCATGTTCAATGTAAAGCAGTTTTTAATATGTAGTGTGCTGCATCTGCAGATGAGGAACCCATAGATACAGTGAGTAGACCACAAGCTAAAGTTTTCCACTTCAGCCCTTGGACAGTGATAATGTAATTTTGAATCATGATAAATGTTCACTCTTTTAAAGTACATTAGAGCCTGCTTGCCCTAGGAGCTAATTCTCAGTGGGCCAAAGAGGACTTATCGGCTCTAGAAATTACAATCTCTGATAGTGATGGAAACCTTTGGTGACTCCTAGCCTCTGTTTTCTCTAAGATGCCTTTGCCTCTTCCGGAAGGGCACATGGTCCTCTACAGAAAGTGGTCGCAGCAACTCCTGGTCGCAGCAGCTCTTGTCTGTCTATGCACAAGACACACCTTCCTAGTGGAAGAGAGAATTTGCTCACCCCCCAATATTAAACACAACCCCAGTGGTCTGTATAATGAATTCGCATCTTCCCCAAGATAGGAATTTGTCAGATTGGCACAGGGCACAGGATTATCAGGATCGATCCTGCAGGTGGCATAAAGTGATATTCATGATGACAATTGGATGAAGTAGACTATGGCTCGAGAGAAATTGAGAATGTCAGCTATAGTAGCAATATATTTCATTCTGTCATATAAACAAGACTTAGCATTCTAGATGTGTTGTTTTCTTTATTGCTGTTGCTGCTTATCTCTATTTTGGTGGTGCTAAGGCTGGGACCCCGTCCTCACCTTTGCTAGGCAAGCACTTTACTACTGAGAAACATCCCCAGCCTTGGCTGTTATTTTATTTTATTTTTTGACTTTAATTTGAGGGCTGGTGAGATGGCCCAGTGGGTAAAGGCATTTGCTGTCAAGCCTGGCGACCTGAGTTTCATCCCTGGAGCCACCTGGTAAAAGGAAAGAAATGACCCCTAGAAGTGGTCCTCTGACCTCCACATGCGTACCTTAGCAGATATACAGGAAGGGGCAGAGCCACACACTAAATAAATGTTTTGGGGGAAAAAAGCATAAAAACTAGTAGGCATTTAAAAATAAAGAAAAATAATGCATGATGCCTATGAATGGGGTCAAATCATCTCCCTTAGTACTTGAACTGAAGATAGTTGATTGGGATGCTGATTTTCATGTCCATAGCGAGGAAGATCAGCTAGTTCCAGCAGGCTCCTACAGAGGCAGCTGTGTTGGATACTCTATCTTTAGGATTCTCACGGGTATAATAAGAATTGCTACTGACTATTAATGTTTTTCTTATTATTTCTTAT
The DNA here is from genome assembly GCA_004026605.1 of Ondatra zibethicus. Taxonomy (NCBI): domain Eukaryota; kingdom Metazoa; phylum Chordata; class Mammalia; order Rodentia; family Cricetidae; genus Ondatra; species Ondatra zibethicus. The sequence continues at coordinate 719 of PVIU01002255.1, read as the reverse complement.
AAGTTAGCCTCTGAGCATTCACAAAGTAGATACACTGACTAAGGAAGTAACTGAGGCTCAGGGGAATTAAGCCCAAGCTCTCTCATCTAGCAAAAGTCTGAGCAAGCATGGGTGGGGGACCCAGGCGCACCTGCTAACAAGGAAGAAAAACCTCATGCTTCTCCCTCACATGGTTTTACCTTTTCAGAAGCTGTGAAATGGGATTCAGAAAGGAGAAAGGATGCTAATCCTTCTCCCCACCTAACGTCTATTTCCTGCTTCTTGAGGATTTAGCAAATGACAATTAATAATACAGCATTTGCTGTTTAAACAGTTTTTGTGTAGACAATACAATATTGATCTATACCCCAGTCCAAGTAGTGATGTTTGTAAGAGCCAAAGTCTGGGGAGCTTTTGTGGGACTTCTCTACATTGTTTTCTGAGAGAGAAGACGATAAACAGCACAGATCCCAGGGTCGATGTGACTTGTTTATCAAGGAGTGGTGGATGTTGACTAATGACTAAAATGCAATAGCAAGACCGATGAGATGGCTCAGTGTGTACGGCATTTGCTGGGCAAACTTAGTGACCTGAGTTCTATCTGGAGAACCACGTGGCCAAAGGAGACTGACGTCGTCTGACCTTCACTTTGTATGCGTGGCATATTTGCACCCACATTCACACATCTCACGAACACACACACACACACACACACACACACACACACACACACACACACA